>JAQGBH010005617.1:0-14006 GCA_034698265.1 Sminthurinus aureus | reverse complement strand
TTTTTAGCCAGCCCAAACATGCTCGAATACTAAAAACCCAGGATTTTTACGTTTGAGAGGAAACGGGTCAGCCTAATGTATATGTGTACAGTTTATGATTACATTGTATTGTATATTATTATTTAAAGTACTACAAACTATAGATAAGTACATATTTGATTTTTTAGTATCTCTACTTATTTTTGATGTGCAGAGTACTACCTAAAATCAATGTTATTCAATCTTCCGAATTTTGATGTAATATAAATTGAATATTAGCCTATGTAAAATGTAACTATAGGCAGGATTAAGTCAAAAATTATACTTAAATTAGCGTACTATATAGGCTATAGGATAAGAAAGAGCTAAACATGTACATAGAAGAATAAGTAAATAAATGATAAATGAATAGCACAGCGGAAACCAAAATGAATATGAAATGTATATAATATTCAAGAAAATTTGCTCTGTGCATTTGCTCGCTAAACGTTTTTTGCATTTCTGAAAAATCAGTTTGTATATACTCTGTGTAAATAAAGAGATTTGACTGTGTTTATATGTATCCAAAATCCATAAGTAAGAACTAAAATACGTTGCATTTATAATGACGATTAATGATGTAGCTAAAACATGACTGTTGCATTTATTGATGACACAGCATGACAGAATCGCGTACAAATAAATGGGATGAATGAAATGTAGATAGTAGATACCTTTAGCTAATATATTACACAGAATATACGTAAATGTATGGGTAATGTGTGCAGATTTAACAAAAAAAATTTAAACTCGTTAGATTTTTATAAAATATTATGAATTATGAAGTAATCAACTAGGATTTGCGTGTATAAGATATGAGATATTATCCATCTTTTCGAACAAAATAAAATGAGAGTTGTATGTACATATATGTAATAACATGAAGTACGACGTACGAAATAGGCTGTAGTTAAGAAACTTGTGTATGATGGAGTTTGGCAATTATAAATTATATTATGGTGAACTTAGACCTTATATCTATCCTAGTTTGTATTATATATATAAAAGACACGACAAAACAGAAGCAGAGATTGTATATATGTATTAAATACAACAACCAAAAAATGTATTTCTAGTTCTATATACCATGTAACTACACGCAAGATACACTTGAATAATATATATTATATAGTTGTATCAAAATCGAAAATGTTTCAAGATTTGCATTTTGCATTTAAAAGTAGATATTTATTACAGATAACAGAGTATAAAAAATTATGAATCCGAATAGATTCTCTCTATATATAAATCATGTAGTTCCTTCATTAAAAAACCTACATAAACTGTATTTAAAGTTTAAAGTATAGAATACAGATTATTATGAGAAGAGTGAAAGTACCGAAGAAAAGAACTTGAGACGAGTGTGTGACTGTCATTCAGCATTCAGTATTTCAGTGTATGAAAATGATTTTTTACTTAATATTATATTACTCTTACTTCGTACTACGAACATACAGTATACAGTACATTATACATTGGTGAGTTTATATAGTTTATAATAATTTTACCCTATTAAATATTAAATATACTGTAATATTTAAATTTAATATGGATGTAAAGTACTTGGTACTTGTGTTTGTAAAATTATTGTATGTTGTACATTTGCCTTGTTGTTGGTTGACTGCTGTGGAAATGAATGGAAATTTAATAAAACAAACCAAATAAGTTTTTTAATAAAATACATTTAAATCACCGAGTATTTAATGGTGTGATGAAACTGTTTTCCACACTGTATTTTCATGATATTATATGTACAAATCAAAAATCATTAAGTACAAAACAGCTTGTGAGAATAGAACAAGGCATAAAAGGCATATATGTATATGCGTCAAGCTATAGCTAGGATTATTTACTATTTACACATAAACAAACAAAGAAGAAAAAATCGCTTCTGTCTTGTTAGCCTCCGATTCCAATGGCTTGACTAATTTGTTTCTGAATTGCTTTCTTCGGGTCTGTAATTATCATGACTTTGTCCTTTGCATCCCGGTACGCATTTTGTGCACCTAGTGTTCATTCAACACAGACAAATGAAGTAACACCAAAGGAACACACAGAAAATACATAATATTGTGCCAATTTATGCATATTTATCTGCATTTCTATTTATATCTGTAAATGTGTTAATCATTCTTACGATCGATGATATTAGTAGCTTTTGGCGTTGTTGAACTGCCCATTACGACACCGGCTACAATTAATATTAGAAAAATTGGTTCAAAATACAGAGCTATAAATTTTTACTTTGATTTGACTAAAAATCCTGAATCATTGGGGATTTTAGAGAATTGATACCGTTTATATCTCCCTAATATTAATTCATACCAATAAATTTTCGGACACCGAAAGTCCCAGATTTTTCAGTAGTCGTGGTTGTAGATGGTGTGGAACTTGGGTTTACAACACCGGCTATAAGTAATACAAAATATGAATGAGGACTACACATGTCAGGAGTTTTCTATAGGCTATAGGCATAACTAAACATTCACATGCATGATATTATAAATATATTATATATGAGGACACGAGTAAGAACCCGTGTATTGGTCAACTTTACTTTTTTTAATATTCATATACTTCAGGTCAAAGACTAACTACCCTGAAAATTTCAAGTCTCTAGCTTTACCGGAAGCATTTTAAAAAAATTAATGGAATTTAAATTTAACATGTAATATTATAATGAGCGTCAAAAACTTGCAAATGGAATTTCTCACATTCCAAACTTGGACCAATACACGGGTTCTTACTCGAAGTTTCACATAATATGTATTTTGCAATTTCCAATCGTATCCTCACAAATAAATTTACGAAATCCGAAAGTTCCGGATTTTTTTGTTGTTGTAGGTTCAGTTGTCGTGGTCGTAGTTGTTGTTGTTGTACCCATTACTAAACCAACTAAAGAAGAAACCAATCAGAATCTATAGAAAATTTTCAAATCTACACAAGTGAACTACATGCATAAAGTTCTTTGTCCCTGTCTCATAATATTTCTTCGATTTGATTGTACTGCCAAAAATGCTCACCAATGTACTTCCGGAAACCCCCAGATTTTTCAGTTGTGGCATCTTGTGGATGCGGTCGAGCAGAAGAAAGATCGGCTAATGCGAATATAACCACTGCTAATGTTATGAGACTAATATTACTCAGTTTCATTTTGATAACTTTTTTACGGATATTTCCTTTGATTTGAATTCGAATTTTAATCAACAATTGGTAATTGGTAACAATCACTAAACAGTTTTAAACAATTCGCCACATAAAAGATTTAACTATATTATGAAAAATATTGTCACACTTGACTTGGTATAGAATTAAATTGTTTACTGAATGTCTCTACAGCCTTGTCTTGTTATTTAAGAGAATATGATGTGCGTTTTGCATTTTCCCCTTTCTAATTGTGCTCCTGCATTGATCTACATGTAAATAGGATGGGTAGATTTAAATGCTAAGAAACCTCATATAAAGATGATAAAAAAGTTCCCCTTTCTATATTACCTATATATTATTATTATGTTGTTAAATATTACCTACATCGCATACGTATGTATACATGCAATTTAATTCTCCTTTGACATCATTCACCAGTCGTCAGTCAGCTACTGGTTAGATCATCTTTTGCATCAAAATGTACAATATATACATGTACATCACATATCTACGCATATAAATGAGAAGCAACAATAACACAACATAATAATGGTTGTTCATCCACAGCCAGAAAGATAAAAGAAGTTGGGTGCAGCAAACCCCATATACGTCATGCAGACTCCTCATTTGTATTTTGAGCATTTACATCATTCATTTTAAAGTAGTCAGTGGAAGTTGGTAGAAACGAAAGCTATGATGTCCTACAACACTGACTATATAACAATAATAATTATTACAACTTATTTATATTTGCCTCTACATAGTCTAGTTATATCATGAGAGAAAACTTATTACATGCCAAAACAACTACTACTACTTTTAACTCTCAACCATTATTGAAGATTAAAGATAAAGCATCATAGCATCTAGAATTCATTATAACTTACAACGCTACATCACGGATTTAAATCTACACATAAAACATAAGTCCAAACGACTTCAAATTTCAAATGACTGAATCAGGTAAACAAAGGAATTTAGGTATTACATTTCTATCAATTAGCAGTTTTTGCATATTATCTTATCTTCTTTGCTCCCCCACATGCAAAACAAAAGAAGAAATTAGCATTTATGATGTATGTAGAAAATTCTCAACCAAAATGAAAATGATGTAATGGAAAATGGAAGTGTTGCTCATCCTGAAAAAGAATGAATACATTGAAGGGCATTTTGGTGTACTTGCTATGTGCAAAAAATACCTTCAAATTTTTCTCTGAAATCAAAGGATAGCCCATTTTACGACATGAAAAATCGAAATGTGTGTGTACACATTTAATCTTATACTAAAACCTAAAAAAGTAAATTACATGTCAGTAGTCCGTAGCTTAGAAACTTTAGGACTTTTTCACACTCTTTTTCATGAAATAACTCATGCATAAGTCATTCGTAAATACGACAGTGCAACCTCTAGCACGTATTATTTTCAGAAATATACCATAATATTATATGTTATATTATATAAATCTTTATTAGTTACTGATCATGAATCAAATCATCCGAAAGCACTTTGAGTAACTTTGTGTGTGTGTTTTTTTTTGTAAAATTTACTTTCTTCGTACTCATTACAAATGTACAAAATGTATTGTTATTTACGGTAATATATACTTTTTAATACTAGAATTATATAATAATATGTAATAATAATTTATCTGTGTTTGTAATGTAAGGTAATAATATATTATAAGATTTTAAAATATTCTGTTACAATACATAATATACAGGCAATGTAATTTAGTAAACATTTTAAAAAGGTTAAATGATATGTAATAATATTTCGCTATTGATAACAATTATTGTCATTATTATCATTCTTGTACTTTTAGAATTGAAAAGCATTGTGAATGTATTTGGATTTTTGTAGATAATTTGTTTCGTATTTTCCAGATACATGAAAACATCGAAGTTTTTGAAAGACTTTTATGTAATTTATAGACTTTACATAATAGATAATAGTAATACCTATATAGTTAATAGTATAACCATTATTATCAACCCAAAATTCAATAATGAACATTCAAAAAAAAAATTACTATAGGTGATCCTATATTAATGATGTGATTAAGTATTTTATCATTTTTTAGTGTAGTATATATAGTTCCTTGCATTTGAATGGCAGACTTGGCATATCAGTTCATCGTCTTTTCATACAAACGTGAAGTAATGCCTACTATTTTTTTCAAAAAAAAAATTAAAAACAACATTGTGCATAGAACATCCAAAAAAAAATAATTACAAAACTGTGGTCCCCTTCATTCATTCATAATGGTATTGGGGTGTTTGTAATATATGCACCCGTGTGTGAATCATCTCTATAATTTATAATATTGTAAAATATAATAACATAGTTATTGTGTAAAACTAGCTAAAACGTGAGCTCACTAATATTCACTTGTTTGTTTATTTTAATATAGTCATTAGATGTGGACTTAATTTTTTGGATCCAAGCCGGATAATTTTTCAGCAAATAACCCAAATGCGTTTCAGTCTCGCCTAAAGAGCACAAATATCAAAAATAAAATAAAATGTATTTTCCGGAAGAATTGGCATGTACAAAGTACGCATAATATAATTTAGGATTTTAGGATCATAATGTCCAATGCATGTCATTCTAATTTTATGAAGAAGAATAATTATTATTATTATTGGCCTTCAAAGTAGAATAGGATAGAATGTAGTATAATTAAAGAGAGAAATAACTCGCAATACATCTTGTCATCAAATTACATGCAAATATGGGTATTCTACGGTTTTTGCATGTTCATATTTTCCGAAGAATCGGAAAACTATATTATGCACCAAAGAACTATTGAAGGTATAATATAATTACAGCGAATGTAACTAAAAATGAGGGTATACTACATTATGAGCAGAAAGGGAGGTTAAAAGAGAAAAACAGTTCAACTTACTCGATGATAATCTTCCGTACGAAAATTGCAGTCGTTCCAGAAATAACGGCAGTTCAATGGCAGCCTTTTTCTCACCAATAAATATGTTATGGATTATTCTAGTCAGTTCAGGAAGACGACTTTTAATCTTGCGGAGTTCAAGCTGTTCGGGTGGAACAGTTAAATCTCTTACGATACGATTTTTCTCTCGTTCACGAACCTAAAAGGATAAAATATAAACAATAAACAGTAGTTCATATATTTAGTAAACAACATAAAATGTTAGTTTAATCTCTTAATACTTTAACGAGCTTTTGAGTTCATCAACACTATATAGCATTCAATAATGTAATATATTGTGATGGAAGGTAAATAATTTAACCACATTCATGAAAATGTTTATGTCGTTTATAATAAAAATTAGTACTACTACCCTTGTCCCTAAAAGTCACAGTGTGTATATATTGCTGTTCCTTTACTACTAAATATAATCCTATGTGAATATATGCCCATATGCAAATTCGAGTCAGATACTTTAATACGTTATTTTTAAGCTACAGATCATACCACAGCATTCGCGCAGCATACAAAAAAAAGGTCCTACTTTTATCCCTGATATCATTATCAGTGATTCAACTAATCTACGAGAAAGAAAGAGCTATAGGAATTAGGATGAAATTTGATTAGGTATGAATTAGATGACAATGTAAAGTAGGTTTTACTTGAAGAGTTTGTGTAAAATTGATTCTTCTACAGTTTTTCAATTTATATTTCACTTATTTGACTACATTAAAATGGTTGTTGCTAAGTTAAGAATGTTCCTGTATCTCATAATATGATCTGCATTGTACAACATGAGTTTGCACATGATTCTACAAGAAGAACTATTACAATCACAGAAATAAAGAAATAATTATTGCTATTTACCTACTATTTACCCTACAACTTACTGGAACTACTGAAAGTTTCTACCTACAATCTGAATGAATGGGTTGTTCACCTAGTATAAAATTTAAATACCATCTAACAAATTTTACCCTAATTTTGGTAATTTGAGAGTATTTTCATAAATTCACAATTCCATCATCATCAAACATCATCATGTGCAAGAATGTCAAAAAAAAAGTGAGTGACTGAAGAAACCATAAAGATGAGAGATGAGATATTACAAATACATGCATACACAAGTTCATGTGTCTATATTATTATGTATTATGTACAATGTATATTGTACATACTTGTATGCATGTAATGTTTCATGTCAAAGATATATAGAACCATCAATTAGTATGATGTTCTTACAGTAATACATACATCATAAATAAATGAGCTGGAGTTATAGTGCATACTACATACATACATTTGTCGATAAGTGTCAGACCACATGGAGCTTGATACACGAAAGATAAGGAATAAATAAGTAAGTAAATAAATAGAAAGGAATCGATACATATTATAGGGCATTATACATTTAACACAAAACATAAGGAATCACATTACTATTTCACACACTTCATAATGAGCTCATTTTATAAGGCACATGCTAGGCAGTTCCAAACATTTAGGCTTTTTTCATTAGTACATTGTATCATTAACTATGTACTTACATATGTATACTAAATTAATACATTCTGCTATATTGTGCTACTGACCATACTTATATATATTATATATTATATGTATTATGTATGAACCTAATCAGCTGCTGCAGCCTGTTGGATATATATATATATATATATATACTCTAATAGATCTTGATAGCTCAGGAAATGATTGGAATCCACAGGCAAATTAAGATGAAATGACAGCAATGCAAATCCGAACTTTTACAAGAATTTTTAGCTATTATACATGTTCATTTCTTTTGTACTCTTGCAAATAAAATTGCATTCCTTTCCACGTTCTATAAATATGTATATATGCCTGTATGCAATGTGCATAAATGATAAAAGTTGGACTGACTATATTATTATTACTATAATTATAATTATAATGATCATCATACCTTTTCAAGTAGTGAGGCAGAAATACCCTTAAGTTCCTTCATACTGACGGTTTTCTTCGATGCAGGATTTGAAGTAATCTTTAATGATGTTGCGGGTACATCTTTTCCTCGTACCATATCTCTGACTTGATTTAATACATCCGAGACTGACGACAACTTCTCTTCCAATTCTGGAAGTTTTATTGCTGGAATTTGTAAAATATCAATGTGAAAGGATGGATGCCAACGAGTAACACGACTTGGATCAACTTCAATACTTTGAGATTTCAGAAATTTCTAAATGTATAACAATAAAAAAAACAAAACAAAAGCATTGGTCAATTATTATTATTATTATTGCTATCATTCCACAAAGTACATATTTATGACTTAATAAGTTTTGTGAATCATGCTATAATAATAATATCTAGATGTGTCACAAATTGATATATATCAGTTTGTAACACACAATTAGTATACAATTATTATAGAATTCTTGATTATACATAAAACAAAAGCATAATATATTATAATAAAAAAAGGCGAAATATTATGGATAACAAATGTAAAAATACATACATCATGTTCTTGAAGGGAAAACTCGATTAGTTTATTATGGAAATTTTTCTTCAGTCGGACCAATTGACTTGGTAAAAGATCAACTTGAAATTCAAATACATATTGGTTCACCTTGTCAATTTTCTGGATGTTAACTTTAAAATAGTCAGTAATTGAGAGCATCCGAGCAACCGACTTTAGACTAAAAGTATGTTTGGTTGTAGATTCTACAGCTGGTTTCAATTTTTTAAATGTGAGAACTTCAGATCGTCGTTGATACATACTTGCAATGTTATTCATAGAATCATTTAGTAATTTCAAAATTTGGAATCTTAAAGGCAAATTTAATGTGGATGGTGCTGTAAGATCCAATTGTTCAGAAGTAGATAATGATGATGATGGTACTGTTGTTTTAGTTGGTGTAGTTTCAGGTTTAGACTTTGATACTGGAAGTGAACATGAATTAGAAATCGGAGTGGATTCTTTATCATCTTTAACTACTTGTTGTTGTTCTTTAGATTTACTTCCTACTACTACTACTTGTTCTCTTGTTGTTGGTGCTACTGCTGCTGCTGTCTTTTCTTCATTATCTTCTTTATTCTTTTGTAAATGATATTCCAAAAATAATCTTTTTCTTGGACTATCTGGTTGTTTCTGTATCAATTTTGCACTCTCTTCTTCAAATTGTTTTCGTTGTTGTCGAAGTCTCTCAAGTTTATTTTGTGAGTCCTTAAAATTTCTTGCAACAGCTTTCAATCTAGCAAAATCCGCCTTCTCTTGAGCCTTGGTTTTCACTGGACTCTTTTTAACTGGACTCAAATTCCCTTTTTTCACAAATTGTACACGATTACTCTCTACAGCCAATTGTTTCGACTTTATCTTCTCTTCTGGAGATTGAAGTGGTCTTTTCTTGGTTTTTGGAAAGTATGAAGTTAATGTAGGTTGCTGCATTTTGACACCTTTTTTGTTCCTCTACTACTATTACCGTTATATCTTTGTTATTTATAATAAAAATATTCAACAAGAACAACAAGAATCATTAAAAAATAGAAAGTAATTTACATCAGGTAAATAGAATATTATTGTGAATATTAGTTACTGATATAAAAAAGTAAACACTCTAAAATTTATAGAGTTCTAAATTAATGTGTTAACTATATATATGAGACTGCATATAAACATTAAATCCACAATGTTCCTTATTAATTTTGGTACCCAAGTACTTTTATATATCTATACACACTTAAAATATTTAGCAAAATGCCAAAACCAAAAAAACAACAACAAAGGTATTTATTAAAGTAAAAAATAACAATGTGGAAAATCCAACTCTCGTCTTGAAAAAACTAAAAGTATGTTCACACTATGTATATATAAATTATATTTACACAAGTATCACACACAGTAAAAATGATTAAATACTATACACAATAATAGTAAACTGTAATTAAAAATTAAAAATAATTCACTACTACTCCTAGAATTAAAAATAAACTAACAATTAATTTTCACTTTTGTGAGAGCTTATTTTTAACGTCCAGCCGTATAAAAGCAGAGAGCTGGAAGCTGGAAGCCAAGATATTTTCAAAACGAGTACGAGCGGTTTATTTTTTTTTTCTTTGTTTAGTTTGGGCAACTTGGATTTTGTGTGTCAGATAGGGAGAGAAAAATTTCTAAGTTCTAAGCCTGCAAACTGAAAACTGATTGTGAGAGGAAAGGCAGAGTGAGAAGTGTATTTTAATGAAAAAAGGGTCCTTTGCATAGAATCCCATTCAATATTCAGTATACCGTGTCATGTATAGTGTATACTGTATACTGTATAGTGTACAAGATGTGTATTTAGTATATTTATGTGTCTCAACTATCAACTCTATCAACTTTGGACATTTTCACAAATAATGTAAAGTATAATTACTAAAATCTATACTCACATTCTTCCTCAATATTAAAACTGCCGTTATAATTATATACATCATTTAAGAGTCAGTTCGCAGTTTCACATACTGCATAATAAAAGTACTCAGTCAAAGTCACATTTCCATGTTATGATAATTTGCTGGACATTTAAATAATCCATCAGGTTCTGTGTAAAATGTGAGTGCATGCATATACTAGTAAGCATAATATGTACTATGTGCGTGTTACATGTTACATGTGGAGGAACATTGAGAATTGAGAGTGGAAAGTATAGCAAACGGGCATTTTAATTAAAAAATGAGATAAGCAAAAAAGGAACTTTTATATTTTATAGCCATTACCATATTTATATGTACAAGAAGGAAAACTTTTTAAGTGGTCAGTGGTCACTAGAAAACAGAAAAAAAACCAAAGTGCGTGATTTTTATAAAATAATCTAGCTAAACGTACATGTCATTTACTACATATATTATGCTATTCTTGAAACTATCAACTTAAAATAAAAGGTAAAATCCATATTATAATATATTTGTTTTAGTTCAATCTTGATTCAACTAAGCAGATGTAGTGATGAAAATATAAAATATTATACCATAAGTCATAAGACTGTGGTACATATAAGATATTCTAAGAATTGACAAATGAGAATATGACATGATAAAATTCAAACATTGTTGTTTTTTATTCTATGCTTAGAACGTATGACATTCATCCCTTTTGTTTTAACAGCTTTCTTTCCCTGTTTTAGTCTATTTTTAGTACTCTTATGAGGATTCATCATCATGTAATCATCAGTATCATTACCAATGTTATGTTTATCACTTTGGATTTCATTCGGATCTATAATATCACTTTCTTCTTCTTCTTCGTTTTCCTCATTTTGCATAAGTTTACCCAGGGATCTTCTTACTAATGGAAGGCCATCATCATCATCATTGTCATCATTACCAGCAACGTTCAGATTGTTATGGCGTTGTATTTTTCTCTGTATCTTTTTTTGTAACCTTCTTTTATGTTTTTTCACGTATTTATTTGGTTTTTTCAATAACAATGGTTGCAATGTTTCATCAGCATCCTCCGTCTCATTCTCTTCAGCATTGTCAAGAATGAAATGTTCATTTGTTGTACTTTGTCGTTTTGATTTGACTTTCTTCTTTCCCTTGGTTTTACTCTTCCCAACATTAAAATTATTAGGATCTCCACACCAATTACATGATAGGAGATATCCTGGAGATGAATTATCTTCTCGATTGTATAAGTCAACCCCTTCCACGGCTGTTTGGAGATAACGTGCGATGAGTAGTATTATCATTTGATTTATAAATGACATTGAAAATAGGATGATGGATGCTTTCAAATAGTTATTATTAGCCTTCTTCAAAACTCCAGCACAGCCACGTTTATATAAACCAGCTCCATTCCATGAATCCTTTGCATGAAGATCTGTGACAAGATATCTTTGTGTCACATAGTCATGTATGCATGGACCCTTTTGTGTTGTAAAAACAATGTCCACAGAAAAGAATAGAATATATAGAATGATTACTTTCTGTTATTCTTCATCGAATAATTAATCAAAACAAAATTGAAAAATATAAAAGTTATTTCTAAGAAATATATTATTATGCTGATAGATGTACTAAGATGGATGCATTTTCTTATCAAAGTTAAATTATTCATTTTATATTCTGAATACATTGTATCTGACAGAACAGCAAGACCAAGGAACAACCCTTAAGTGTGTACTTTTTCCATCATAATTTGCATCTCTTTGTACTCCATGTCCATAGGCATAGCCAGAACCAGTCTCATCATTATTACCCTCCAAAAGTAACCGTTCCTTTTCTGCACTAATGGCATTTAAAAGACTCTGGCGTGGGTCTATTTCCGTTTCTTGAAACCTCTTGAATCTTCTTCTTCTTATTCTTGGTTTTCGGGGGAATCCATCAAGTCTATTTCACATTTCATCACACATTAGTCAGTAGTTAGTAATATTTTACAGCACACAGTATACCAACAGTATTTTCAAAAAATATTAAATTCTCATCGTTTCATTCTATTTCATGTGTTACAGTTGGACAGTATACAGTATACACCATACATCATATTTGTATTACATTACAGATTTTTTATCAAGATGTAAACAAGAAAACAATTAACCGTTCAAGAACTTTATGCCCACTTTGAAATGTCCGGGGTGGTGATCGCTACTACGTTCTTTACACGTTGAATATCTTTTTTGTACGAAATATCTTCTTCATCTTGTTCATAGTTAAATGACTTTTCTTCTGGAGGAGAAACTTTCCAAGGATAGTATACTGACTTTTGATTTATGGAGAGTTTGCCATTAGCTAATGGATTAAAATCTTGATGAACCCAATCAGTTTCAATCCAATCCATAAAATTGTCTGCACCACAACATTCATCATAAGATTGAAGGCGATCGATGTTTACTTTTATTTCTGGAGATGTAGAATATTTCTTCATTGCTTTTATAAAACCTGCCTGTATAAAACATTGCCCATAAATGAAAAAATAGATTTGATTCGGAATTCAACTCCGGGAATTGATTTGCATAATGTATGATGATGTGTTAACATATGAATACATACTACGTACCCGAAAGTGTTCAATATCTGAATCAAAATACGCTTTACAACTAATTCCCATTGCTAATTCAACGATCACCAGGCATATAAAAAATACAACGCATGGGAAAAGGAGGCACACGAAACGATTTCTGGAAACAAAGAACAAAAAATATTTGTGACTACATTTGCATAAATAATGTGTACGAAACAGAACCACACATCAACACTGGGTACACTTGTACATAAGACATACATACATAAATAAAACATATCTATAAACTAATCAGTTTTTAATGTCGTTAATGTTATTTGAAGTTTTATGTATATACCTAGTTTCTTCTTTCCCAGAATCATAAAATATTTTGGCCGCACATAAATGTAAAAAGGTCACAATACTGCCAACAACAAGAATGGTGATGCCCAAACTAGATGGGTTATAATTATTTCCAAGTATTGATGTCTTCCACTCCAGCTTAAGGATGAAATGCAGACCACATCCAAGAATGGAAATCCCGAGAATAGTCTTTTGACATCATACAGATACATGAATCAGAAATCATATTAAAAGAATGTGACTCAATTTTTGCAAAGGACCCCGGAGGCATTAAATAGGGAAAGTGCCCCACGATGGATTGGGCTCAAATTTTGCACAAAGGTACTTGAGACCACCCCTAACAACTTTTCTATTACGACTTTTCGGGGCTCTGAGATTTGTGACCTCTAGGGGTCACCAAAGATCGGAATTTTTTGCTATATTCTGACGCCGTTTGAAATTTTTATTCAATTTTAAATGTCCATTTTCACACAAAAACTCATTTTTCTCGAAAACTATTGAACATAGACATACAGTTTATTTGTAACAAATAATCAGCATCAAATTCTCCATCGATTGACACCATTTTCAAA
>JAQGBH010005616.1:0-14007 GCA_034698265.1 Sminthurinus aureus | reverse complement strand
TAATATTTGTTGTTGCTTAGGAAATGCGTTTCAACACAACGTTTGAATCATTTCAATTTGTATTTATCGCAGTCCCTTACACAGACCTCAAATCTGAGGTCAAACAAACTATGAAAACATGATAATAATATACGTTCAAAAGTTTCAACCGGAAGAAAAAAGCAATAAAAATATTTTGCAGGTAGGAGCCTTTGTGATACTTTCTTTGTCAAGTCTAGTTTTCTAGTTTTATTAGTTCAGAAATGTACGTCAACTGTTGAAAGTTTGTAAACCCATAAACTTGAGAGACAATAAAAGCCATTTGCATGCATAAATAGCATAGCTTTGTTTACTGCTAATTCACGTGTTTACAAGAAAAAAACATTTCACGTTTTACAAGTTTAATGATTTTTTTCACGAGAACCTCTTTATTGTATTTTATGTACGTAGTGAATATTGTAAATTGCGTATAATATTTCTTGTCGTCGCATAAAAGCTAAAAACTAAAAACTATTGTACTGTTAAAATTTCAAAGTTTTGTTGGCTACTGGCTAAAAGTCTGGATCAAGTGCAGCATACAACTTCATTTCTGTCCTAAACTCTAACCTACAAAAAAAAGTTTTAAACTGTAGTGAAATGGTCTAAATTCCAAATTCAATTCAATCCATTATAAAAATTAAATGCATAGATATGTGTGACTCTTCTTTCTTTCTCTGGAAAACTTTAAACGTTGCAAACTTGGCGTACAGTAGTCAAGACTCAAGAGTCAAGTTCCTGATGACAGCGGAAATCATTTTTTATGAACTTGAAAACTTGTAGGTTCTCAACGTTTGTGGAGTTCCTTTGAAAGAATTTTTTCTTTCATTTCTTTGAATCAAAGTTTGTAGTTTGGAGTTTTGACGTCTCCATTTCTTTGGATTAAACTATGTAGACCATGGAATTTGTAAACTGTAAATTGTAATATTATGCACATAATAGCAGGATGCAGAATTACAAATACACCAGATTTTATCTAGTTTTTACGTTTAATTTTGTAATTAATAATTACCATTACACCATGAAAATGAGCAGAATTGGGCTTGAAATGGGACATGAAACCAAGTCAGTTTTCCAGATTTCAGTGTCTACTGCCTGGCCATCGTCTATTTTCACAGGATTCACAGGATTTCCGACGTGTAAACCACGTTTCAAGTTCCAAGTTCATAAATAAATAACACAATTCTCCGTCCTTTGCAGTCTGTGCTCTGGCTATGTTTAGTTTATGTATCCTCTCTCAACTTTCATGGTTGTCACAAATGAACTTGTAAAGTTCCAGCTTTCGCCTCCTGCATTTTTAACTGTATGAGACCATAGGGATAGGAAAATTGCATCCTCGCAAATATTAAACAGAATTACCAGGAACATTCTTTATAAAGCGTTTTGAAAAAATTCATGGCTCATGGCTCATTTCCATACATATTGGATATTGGACTGATGTGCATCATCGGTAGACTACATAAAAAACGTGTCAAACCAAAACTCTCTTTCTCTCACTGATACTTCCAGGGAATTTGCAATCAAATACCAACTTGGTGCTCGATTATTGCTCACTTTTATCAGATATCAGATATCACACACCAAACTCTTTGTTCCTTTTTTAACGTCTGATTCCTTCTTTTTGTATTCAGTGGTATCTCACTGATTTAATATTTCTTGCCCTGATTTTATTGCAGTTTTACGGTTTCCAAATTCTAAACCCCAAGAACGAGCAGTTTACAACAACACACCGGAAAAATGACTACCAGGAAAATTTTTATCCCTGTTTGAATTTTTTGAAAGAATTCTTACTTACATAGAAGTTTCAAAAGTCCAGCAAAAGTCTCGATTTAATTTTTTGAATTATGTGAGTATCATTGCATTTGTTTTTGCTGATATGAGCTCATCTTTTTTAGAATAGCAGAAAACGACACAAAGTTATCATGCCATATCACAAATCACAAATAAGGCCAAGATCGTAATTTGTAATTGTGTCCACATACGCAGACTGCACATTGTAGATTGAAGACAGCTTCACACATCTACATTTGACGTGACGTGCTCCTGATTTTGCCTCTTACAGAAAGTTCTTCTGACTTTCTGAAAGTCCGAGAACATGACTGGAGACAAAAACTCTTCATTATTCTAGTAATGAGATGGCATGGCAGAATACTAAACTAGATAAAATATACAAAAAAAATAAAGATGTGAGACGTCGACTAACTTTTTTGTGTAAAAAGTGAAAAGGTTTTAAAACTTGCACAGGCATGAAAAGGAGAAAGCAAAAACTAATCGTAAGACAGCCGAATCCAAAATGTACATGAACATGGACGATGCGGACAAAGAATAAAGATAACTGTAATGATGTATGAAAAGAAAAGCACAAAACAGGAATATACACAGATTCCAAATTCCGAATAAGGGGCAAAATGCAGGAAATGCATAATGTACACTTGTGCATTCTACATTACACATATCAGATATCACATATTATATATTATACAGAATTAAAGTTTACTTCTGCTATCTTTCATCCGCGGGATCCGAGGCTTTCAGTTTTCATTTTCGTATCTGCTGCTCAAAATTTTTCTGCAAGGATGATGAAATAATCTGGGTGGTTGCGTTATGAATTGATGATACTCCAAGCTCCAGAGCTCCAAGCACTCCATTCGTGTAATGCAATTTGATGTGAATGAATGGAGAGAATGAAAATAATTTGAGCGTGACATGACAGAAGTCCATAGTAATAATAATAATAAAAAGACCTGCTTTATCCCATGTTACTTATTTTCCTGTAGCAAGTCTCTGTGAAAAAAGTACCATGTGTAATGTACAATTTCTTCTCTACACACAGTACACAATACACATGCACATCACAAAGAACATACAACCTTGAGAGAAAACAGAATCAAGAGTAGGTCAGAAAGAAAGAAAGAAAGAAAGAAAGAAAGAAAGAAAGAAGGAAAGAAAAAGGTTTTCAATGATGCAGTAATGTGATAATCATCTTCCGTTCTGAAGACTGTCTGTACTTGTTTCCTCTTTTCTGTTTCAATTTTATTCAACATGGCATTTAGAAAACATGCAAATTTTCTAATGGACAACGTTCATAGGAAAAGCATACCAAAAAGGATGGAAAATATAATAATAATCCTCACTTCATCATATCCACGACTCATCTTTATAACCGTACATAGATTCTACATTGTACAGGCACAGCATATTATGTCATGAAAGGCTGTGTGTGTATTGTAAATTGTATTTAACATCTTATGGGAAAACAGCACAAAGTTGTGGAGACAATTTGATATTTAATATTTGATATGAGAACCATTCATCTTTGCTTTTGGTGACTTTTGTTATTTTCGTACTTTTCCTGTTCAACTTTTACGTTCTTCACTGATTTTTGGTGTATACTGTATACTGTACGATAGTACAGGAAGGAGTGAAGAAAGTTCAAAGCCCACAGCACAAGTTTTGGATTGCACATCCAATATTCAGGATTTTGACCTTCATCTACATTCCAAAACTCCTGATTCTCCAATGTACATTGTTCGTCCTTGCCCTTGGTCCTCTCTCCTCTCTCACCATTTTCTCTTTCATCCACATATACAGCAATATAAAATATAAAAGCACTCTATCATTTTAAATTTCATGGTATGTTGTATGCTGTATGGGGTATGAGTGCATTTGTCTGAAAGAGAAAGGAGTTTTCACAATTCATTCCATGTATTTTCTATTTTCTACGCGGTAGACTGTGGACTGTACACAGAGTGCCATATCTACTTTTTAACGGGAAGGCAATACTTAAGCTGTCACTGGAACCGTCAATGTTATTTTATTACATTTGCCTCACCACATCCATCCGGAATCCTGGGTTTTGGGTTCTCAAGGGATCACATTCTTATCATTATTATTCCGATTTCGATTTCAATTCTCAATTTCCAAAAGTGGAAGAGTCACATTTGCCGGAATCGGTATAGAAATTTGAGGATTTGATTTTCCTTTCCACTAAAGTAATGTATAATAATTTTCTGCCGTGGCACCTTCCATCTCTTTGGTTCTTTATACTTTGGTAAAACATGTGAGATATGTGAGGTTTCCTTTGTTCCGTAATCTGATTTACACATTTACATTCACCGGTCATACTCTAACTTTCTAAACGGATTTTCCTCGAGTGCAGAGTGCAGCTTGTACTTTGTACTTTTTCGTTTGCCGTCTCTCCGGCCTCTAGCTTTTACCTTTATCTTTTTTAGTCAACGTTCCATGTTCTATCGACGGAAATCGAAGAACGAAATTTTGAAGCGGTAACGTGTAAAACGGGTATGACGTATTACGTTGAATTTGATTCTGAATTCTAAATTCTAATCCAATTTTGCATCTTGTCAATATTTGTCACAAAACCTAAAGAAAGGAATGGCAAAAGGCGTATTTTCTACATTAAACTGCAAGGTATATTGTACAGTGTATATTGTACACAGAAAAGCTCTCCAAATCATAACCTTTGTATTTTGAATCATACTACGCTTTATACTTTACAAAATTTCAGCCGAGGAAAAGATTTCCAATGGTCTTCAATTACCACTCCCGAGTTTTATCAAGTTTCAAAAGGAGAGAGTTACAACTTATGAAAAATGTTGTATAATGTACAGATATTGTATTTCATGAGCTTTAATAGAAAGCAAAAAGTAAGAAGGGAGGAAGGTATAATGATTTGATTTTTGATGGGACAAACATAACATAAATAGAAAAATATACTTGAGCCTTATAAGGTTCAAATTTATAGATTAATAATGCCAATTTCTCGCACAAATCCCTATCAGCCTCTGCACAACTATTGAGTGGTCCAACGCCCACTGGAATTCTAGATTCTGGATTCTAAATTCTTGACATGAAAAGGGAAAGAGGATGAGATTTTCCTATGCATAATATATTCTCAGTGGAGATGAAATTGGAGTGTCCAAAGCTAATTTTTTAGTTTCACTCAGAGTTTGTACAGTGTATAGGAAAAGCTGAAAAGGCTGATGGTGATACATTACATTGAGGAAAGCATTTGAGAGAGGATCAATTTTATGGTGACGTAGCAAGCTTTGGCGTTTCCTCTCTATCTACAGTGTCTAGTGTCTAGTACCTAAAGTCTAGCGTCTAGTATTCAGCCTCATTTGAACTGACAGCACCACAAATTCTGAATACATGTAGAATCTAGAATCCAGAACATAGAATCTCTATAAAGTACAGAGTACATAGATTTACTCTTTGCTTTCTTTATATAACGCAAGAAAAGCATTTGTAGCTGTCCACAATATATTTATACGCCGTCTAAATGTATGTAATATGCTTTGAAGCTAATGTATATGATGTGGCTTTGAGAGCAACGCAGAATGTAGAATGCGGGAAAATCTTGGTAATGAAATGGGAAATGAAAAAAACCGGAAAAGAAAATGAAATCCCTGATCTGCACACTGTACACTACACACCAATATGCATTATTATTCCACAAGGGTATTTTCCTAAATTACATTCATATTTTATGCGGCACATTGTACATTGAACCACTTCTTTCTCTGCCGTTCTCCAAATCGCTGCACATTTACATTTATTCTACAAACTAAAACCTCTATGTACTATGTACAGCAAGTAAAAAATGCATAATACTAATGGCCCTAATAAGTAATAAGAGAAAGTGGAGGAAGAGTTGTAACATCAAAATTAGTCACCCAGAGAATAGTATGCATATTGTGCCATGTGAGATGTAGGATGTAGAACGTGGAATCTGGAAACTTGAGACAAGCACTAAAACGTATACTCTGCACACTATAAAATATATTAGCTATACTATATATATATACAAATACAATATGTAGACACTAAAAACAAATTATTGGTAAATACACAAGAATTAACAAACCGTTGGAAAATGAAAATGATAAGTCTTTGGAGGTTTTCTAAACTTTTTTGTGTTCTACGTTCCAAATATAAAATCATAAATCAGGCTCAGCCCAAAATTTTAAGTTCTAAAAATGCTTTTAAAAACACAGAAAGGCTAATATATTATAGCATCAGCTGTAGATTCAAATTCTAATAAAAATAAATGAAACAAGATTTGTCTTTTTAAATGACATGATAAAATTTGCATTTTTATTTGTATTTGTATGTTTGTTTATATTTTGTCGTATATCTAGTAAAATACAGATTAATGAGGTAGAAAACCGTTGTTGTCTTACGGTTTTAGCAAATAAATATAAAAGTGTAATATTGTGTTCGTCATAAGTTAATTTTACACAAAATATAAAATGAAAGAATGTAGAATGTAGAGTAAAAATTAAAATGTACTTGTACTATAATATTATGTCAAACATTTCACTTTGCAAAAAATCATTTTTTTACCAGTCGTTTTCGCCTAATTTACAAAAGTATTTGTACAAAACTGCTTAGTCTTTTACATTTTAAAATATGAATAACTATATTATTGCTTATTACTTATTACTGTATAATATATATTTGATATTCGGAGATATTATTCGTCAGAATTAAACTTGCATTAGCATAATATTTAAATTTTCAATTGTACTATTTTTAAATAGGAATTGCGTTATTCAAAGTGACTCGAAACTTTTTAGTACTCCTTGTGCTTGCATTTGCATGAAAAATTAAACATAAAACGGGGAAAAACTTGTAAACTTACATTAGAAATATTAAGTATGGAATGTTACGCTCACTTGCATAAAAAGAAACCAGCCTTCACTGTGTTACATATGTACATAGATATACTTATCATTCATATTAGACATTAGACACTAGAATGTAAAATAGTCAGATGTCAGATTTGTGTAAAATCAAAGATCATAAAAATATTTCCTGATAGTAAAAGATACACAAATTGTAGAAACGTAAGTGTGGAAGTATAACACAAATCCACACATTAGTTAAAAGTTAAAAGCATGAGCAAATTTGCTCACTTTAAATTATAAATACATGCTATAGAAGTTCTATAATAGAACAAAGACTTTGTGGAAATTCATTGCACATTCATAAATCATAATACTTGTTTTCTGACCAAATTTTCAACAGTTTCTCATTCTGGTCCACAATCTTCATCAGGGTGATTGGATCTTCTACAATTCATATGGGGTAAGCATGTTTTCTTTATGTGTCTTTTCCAATCACCTCGTAGTAATTCAGTCTCGCAGTTTTGTGACAGTTTTAATGGACAGCTATAAAGTTCAATGGGAACACCATTGGCACCTATTTTCAGTGTTAAATAAGAATTCAGAATGTCCTTTTAATTTTGCATTGTTTTCTTATTGAAACTAAGGGCATTATGATTTGTTAATTATAAACCAATAGGCAGAAAACTATATAGTCAATATCTAAATGTATTTCATAAAGTTTACAGAACAAGATTCTAAGAACTTACCTATGTGGACTGCCTTTGGCACTCTGAATATGATTCGTTGGTCCGGATGATGGGGGCATGTAACGTCCAAATCCTCCATGGGTGGCCTAAAATATAAATACATTATCACATGTAAATTATTGCACAACTATTTTATTGTTGTTAAGTTTTGAATGATATTTGATTCCTCAATTGTTTAATGTAAAGTGTGATATTATTGTACATTGTACATTAAGCAAAAATAGCATTTAATTTTGTAAAATAATAATCCTTACTCGTATTCTCGGACTCTTGTTTGTGCTCTGATCGTTTCAGCAAGTGAGTCAGTGAGTAATTGTGTTACCCTTGCATATTCTTCTTCTGAATCCCTAACGATAGGAATTGCCGTTTGTGTCACATCGTTGACCAAGCCACCAAATTTCAAGTAATCTTTTTGAACTTTTAATATTTGCCCTCCAATATTGATGAAACACGTTTGGAAGGTTTGCTTATCTGATTTGTTTTTTTCAATCACCGTATTTACCCGGTTGCGTAAACTTCGATAGTCTTCTCGTGTTTCAGAAGTACTTGCCATTTTTCAACACTTTTCTGAAATAATGATTGGCAATATTAATTTGGAACTTAAAAAAATGATTTGTTTTGAACTGAGATCTGGAGCTACAACACAGCAAAGAATCAGAATTCACTGGGCACTGGTAGAGTTTGGACACAACACTGAGAAAGAATATAAATGCAACCAATAGAACAAATACGAAAGGTTTCCAGTTTACTCGATATGTCTAGTAATATTCTTATTCCATTCATTCTTCATGAATACATTATTCTAGTAAACACCCTGTTTTGCATTTCATATTTCATTCTTTAAATACTTATTTATGGAAATATTTGGTTGGTAGTATTTATTTACATGCTAATATTTACACAAAGAAAAAAAGACAGGAAAATATTATGCACAATCTATAATATGTAAATAAATGTTCAAAAATAATTAGAAGTCTAATGCATCGTGTGTGATGTTTTCATTACGGTCATAGTCCATGTATTTATTATTATTTTAGCTATACTATGTACTATGACTGGAATGAAACAATCACATGATACGTAAATCGTGGTATATTTGTTGTGTATATTTGAAGTAAGAATGAAAAATTAAAATGTCATAGGACTTTCAGCCTAGGTAATCGACAGTACAGATGACAGAGGACTAATTTCTAATGATTAGTATTTATTTACTATCCTTTCCATTTCGAAAAAGAGGAAGAATTTAGCATTTCTACCATTTTTTATTCAGTGCTTTTACAGCAACAAGAAGGACTAGTATGCTTGTTGACATTTCATCCCACTCTCTTTTTTATTCAGGCATTTTCTTGAATTGTTGACATTTTATTTAAAGTAGAGAAATTAAATTAACCTATTTAAAAGAGCATTGTGTATTCGACGCTTTTTTTTACAAAGTGTCAAATATATTATGGTATCAAAGTCATGTAAAAATGATCGTTATAACTTAAAAGAATGCAAAACACGAAACGACTTAATTGTGATATTCACGTAAAATGAATTATAAAATGCACCATGTGACTATATAACTTTTACGTTCATAAGTTACTCGAAACTCGAAACCATGTCTTTGAAAGAGTACAAACTAAAAAAACTTCAAAAGCAAACACACGCGTAGAACCGTAATGAACGACCTTTTCTGTTCTTTGTCCAATCCGCCAAGATACCGTATAGAGTGAAAATTTAACTGTGAAATGTGACACATTTGCGTCTCAAAAGGACGGGAATAAAAATTTTAAATGTGAGAGAAGAAAAAATGCAGTCCCAAGGACAATACTGCTTTCTATGTCGTTTTTTAAACTGTAAACTTAGGCACTGAAGTACTGGTAGAAATCTATGTTTTCAAATTAGATTTATTTTTGAGTTTCGTTTTACAAATAATTGTTTTGTTGTCCTGAATTTAATGTGAAGCTCCATTTTTTTGCTGCTCCCAAATCCCGAACTTCAATCCATAACATCTGAAATTTGAAGGCATATGACCAAGTTGTGATGTTAGGTAAATAAAATAGCGTAAGGTTTTTATGGAAATTTTGAGTAACAATATAATATCTAGTAGGTTTTAGTAACTCAAAATTTTTGTAGTTCTTTAGCTGTAGCTATCCAACATTTGGTGTATTACGTATTTGGTATATATTACGATAATAAAACTTTTATGAGCAGGTGGTTTTGTTCAGTCAGTCAACATTTTGAACGTCTTTTACTTTTTTGCTTTTTGAAATTACGCTACATAGGATACATACTACTTACTCCCAAAACATGCTGTACTCGTACAGAGCAAAAGGATAAATTAATTTTAAATGTCACACAAGGATAAAATATTGCAGACGAAAAGATGAGTAAGTGTACAATGTGCTATGTGTTACACATAAAACATAAGTCATCATGATAAAATGATAATCAAATTCGCTTTTACTAGTACGCACCTGATATAGAAATGTCAACAAATGCAAAAATATTATATGATAAATGACATAGTCTAATACAATGAAGCCCTTTGTCCTTAGACATGTTTATTCGGTTTGATGTGTAAAGCACTGAAAAGATGAATGGAAAAGGGAAACATGTAATCTTAGTCTCTGTTGACAGATATTTGAAGTAAGAGGAAGGGAATAAATACTTTGATTTGTAAAAAGTCGTCTTCTGGTTGTATAAAATTCAAAAAATTCCGTGAAGATTGAAAGTTGACATCATTCTTATCATACACGCATTCTTACAAAATCTACTACCTATGTAGATAGTTTCATAATATGCGGTTCATGTAATGTACTATATGGTTTTATCCTACAAATTTAAAACACTGTATTCCAGCGTACATCGTAGGTACTGATTTCAGTTTGCAACGCTAGCGCACAACTTTGTGATTTTATTCCATTTTAGTCTGTCTCTTCAAGAAAGTCAAGTACAATGCACGGAAGAAAACATTTGGAAGCAAGCAGACGATTTGCGATTTCCAAACATCTATAAGCTTAAGGTTTTGTCATGGTTTTATGTTTTGGTCCTAGGTCTTAGAACGAGTTTTAATTTTACGAAGACATCAACAAACTTAGAATTCCAAATTAAAAATATATTATAATCCCACAAAAAGTTCTAAAATCTGGATTCCAAAATTCGGAATCAAAGCAAAGCAAAGAGAAAAGTCCTGTAAAGTATAATGAAACGAATTTTATGTGCAGCAAAGGATTAATTAGCCATTAGCACGGAACACGGAACTATGTAATTTACTCAAATCTTATGCGTATGCAAAAAGTACACTGCACTGACTGAATACTGAATGGCTAAAAATTTACAAGACTACACATGTATACCCTATGCGAAATTTTCTAAAGCCAGCTATTGTTTTTCTATAGAACGAGTGGTCGAAATCACAATAGAAACGAATTTGCCCTAAAAGGCCATGGCTTTTGGTTTTCTTTGGAAATCCAATAGTAAATCTAAAGAAGTCAATAGTAATGCTTTGGATACCCTGAGGCAAAATCGACAAAGGAGGTTCTTTAGAAATGAATGGTAAATTTTGACCAAATTTCCATTCATTTCTATAGAAATCCAATCGAAAATTTTAGGTTTCTATTGATTTCCATAGGCCCGTTTTTGTGCGTGAAAACCTATGGATTTCAATAGGTTTTCTTTAGAAATCCATAGAAAATTCAATGGATTTCTAAAGATATCTAAACGTTGTCCAAAGGAAAAATTGCACCATAGGATTCTAAAGAATCTCTAAAGAATCCTTTGTCGATTTTGCCTCAGGGAATCTAAAATCTAATACTATATTATGATAATACAAAAAACAGATAAGTGAAATGTAAAATGTAAAATCCCGAATCTCATCCGATCCGCCAAGTCAGACGTCAGACGTCATACCAAAAAGATATAATGAGCTCAGAATTCAGAAGCGATGAAAATCTTTGATCCTTTTTTCGAATTGAATTTTGAATGGAATTATAGCAAATTTGTGGAGGTCAAAAAAGTGCTTCCGTCTTCCCCGGATTTTGTATAGTGCAGTGTACTTTCTCAAACCTCAAATCCTTCCGTTCACTTTGAAACGCACTCTTGTCAAATGGGTTTCTTACAGTTAAAATATTCTATGCTGATGAGTCCACCAGCGGTATGTTTGTTCTTCTAAATAAGCATTTTCTTTCCAATTCTTTGAAAACTATTTAAGAAACGAGGGACTTTATAATGATCTTGTATTATTATTCTATAAAAATTATAGGTATTAATGTTAATATGTCAACATTTCGTCTATCAAGAATGTCGAGTTCAAAGTATAGTTGCAGAATCGATGAAACAACTAGAATTCCCCCTGACCATTATTCGCCTCGACCTAATGATAACTTTGGGGATTTTGCTCTTTATCCTTTTGGGAATAAATGTAAAACCTCGAAGGAAAAATATTTGTCTCGTACTGGCTTCAATTATAGGTCCTTTGGCTATCGTCACTGCGTTTGCAGCTTATTCTCATGGAAGGGAATATTCTTCCTTGAATGACGATACGACTAATCTTTCCAGAATTCGTAATCACATCAATGTAGAACATGGAAACGTCTATCTTCACAATCTACAGGATCTCTATCAGAAATTACAAAAGAAATTCGTAAGTGTATATATTATCTTGTATCTTACATTGACATTCTTTAAAGCTTAAAGCTTAAAGTTAATTGCATTAAATTCTGTGCTTTTAACTATTTTCAACTTTTCACTAAAATTTTTCAGCACTGTTGTGGACTAACAAATTATACAGATTGTACTGGAATTTCTAAAGTACCCTTGATGTTGATGGCCACTAAACAATTTGACAATAAATTTAATCAAGGTTCTTTGTCGGTGTCTATACAACACGCGAATATCAACGGCCATTCAAATTTCCAATTCCAAGAAAACCAAGAGCAGCCAGCAGTTCCTTTGTCTTCATCGTCATTTGATGTTAAATTCCTGGAAAAGCGGAGCTTGGAAGTAGAGGAGGAACCGGAGAGGCGGAAGAAAAATAAAAATTACTCTAGAATGGATATTCAACTGGAAAAGGATCTCTTTTTGAGAAAAAACGCTGATGATGAAAATAAAAGAGTCGTTCATGATGTAGATTTTATGAATCATTTTGATAAGGGCAAAGAACGCTGTACCAATTCTTGTGATGACGATGGCCTTGTGAGTTTTTATTTAGAATTTAGAATTTATTTTATTTTTAACAAGTATTCTCATAATATGAAAAAAAGGTGAATGATTTAAATTTAAATTCAAATTTTTTCATTTGTTTTTTTTTTGTTTTTTTTGTAGACGAGTTGTGTCGATGAAATTCAGACGGGTGGCGAAGATTGTGCAATGGCAATTCCATGGGCAATAATCGTCAGTTTCATTATCTTTGTCTATTCAACAGTCATCATGTGGTTCCATCTCAAAGAGAATGATGATCTTAAATGTTGCTGCTGCTCCGATCCGGATCCACAATTAAACCTATTCCCTTTAACTACCTGAAATTGATTTAATAAGCTTTAATCTTTGATATTTGTTATTATGATGAAAGAACAAGATGAAACCCACACACGTTTTTGTTTTTTTTTTGTTGCACTTTTGTACACGAGTTACTTTTTGTCAGAATGAATTTCTATAATTTACCGTTGCGTCACAAATATTAAATAATGCATATAAAAATGATTTAATAAATGAAGCTGAGTTGGCAATTGAACTTAATGATTTCATAACCTTTGATCTCTAATTTTATGTTATTTAGCATGAGAAATGAGAAAGAAGAGCAAAATATAATGGAAAACACTGTTTCATAATATCATAATATAGCCGACATATAAAAAACTAGTTTTTGTTGTTTGCGTATTGTATTGAACGATTCAACGGAGTTGCGTTCCTTGGAGCTTGGCAGAAAAACATGAGTTCAAAACAAAACTCAACCCTCAACCTTTGGACTCCGACAAGACAATCGGACAATCAAAAGAGACATGATAGAAGAGTCGTACACTTGTCTCATAAAATATATATTACCTAACTGCTGTCAAAAATAGTGTTGAAGAGTTTGTGAGGAGATAATAGATAATACAGGGTCGCTACTCGTAGAACACGACGACGTGTAAGTTGACAAACCTTCGATTCAGTGAAATAATTAAAATATCCTTTTTAGTTTACATCAAAACATTAAAATGAATTCCCAATCTTCAATATTTATGGGCAGGTAATATCGTAATATTATTTATTGTCAAAAAATAATTAAAAAACATAGTATTTTATTTAACAAGTTATTTCATCATGAATAATTATTACTGTGAAAATTTATAATTAATTTTTTTATGTACAATGTACAACAAATTTAGACTTGTGCTTCGGAGTATCGGAAAATGTCCAGTTTCAGTATCATCCTCCAGATCTATTCTTGCCTTAAAATCATCATCCGCATTTAACAATGGCATTGGTAGTTTTGGTGTTGGAGTTCGGTGTATGTCAAGTATTAGTGAAAAATTTACAGAAGCTCAGGCTAAACTTAAATCCGTCAAAGATCAAGGAAATGATGTCAAACTCAAGTTGTATGGTCTGTTTAAACAGGCTACTGTGGGTAAAAA
>JAQGBH010005615.1:0-14008 GCA_034698265.1 Sminthurinus aureus | reverse complement strand
ATTTTTTCTGCGATTGCAGCGCATAAATTATAAAGTTCCTTTAGATTGTTTTTCATAGATAACCCCACATATTATACTGCAAATATACATGAAACTTCGAAATGTCATTTTCAAAGGTACTCAAAACTTATACGTACAGTAAATAGTAAATCCAGTTCAGTTTCTCATTTTTAATGTACTTGAAAGAGTTTGGACTTGAGAAAATGCCAGTATTTTTTTGTGTATTATACACCTAGGTTTACGTAACATGCAAATAATAATACGTAACATACAGGAATATGCGTAAAGGTATATTTTTTGCATTTAGCATATCAAATATCAAATCACAATACGAAATTCCAACAACACAAAGGACACAATGCCAAACAAACTTTCGATTTCATTTCTTTCATATTTGAATAAAAAAAACCTTTTAGGTCACTGTTACATTTATTATGTATATGTAAATTGTATTATTATTATTGTTGTTTATACTTTATACATTGAAGAGCCAAAAGAGTCATGAAAAAAGTCAATGACATGAACTCAAAATATTGACATTAGCATTCATTATTCGTTATGTATTATTATGTTTTTGCATAAATTATTTTTCATTGTCTAACAAAATGCAAATACAATAATAATAATAATATAATTTTTGGTTGTTGAATATTCATTACCATTTTAATATATTCTACTTTGTATGCAAATCACTTTCATTTTTAGTTTAGTCTTGAATCAAGACTCTTGAATAAAGATTTTTTATTTTTTTTGTCAAAGATCAAAGTGTGAAAAACATCAATAATAATAACAATTAAATACATAATATCGATTTTTCGATAACAAATCGTATACGTGATGGACAAATAAAACAAAAGGATCATAAATATTTACACCATTATATTCATTAATAAAATAAAAATATATACAAAACATGCATTTAATTCAAAATATAAAAATAAATAATATGGAATCTATAAATTTAAAACATAAAAGATTACTAGCCACCTCGTTTTTATTAATTTTCCTGATTCTTCTGGACACGGGAGAGAGTTCTGCCTCCCCAAACAACCATTATAAAAATAAGGAGGATTTTATTCATCATCATAATCACAATAATCATAATCATCAACCAATTGAATCAAGCCAGCAACAACATGTGTCGTCAAAAATGGAAGATAAATCAATGAAAAACATGGATGAGATGCCTGGTCAAATTGAAGTGGAAATCCCTACTGCAGATGGTAAAAAAACGGTTTTGCCCTTATCCATGCAAGCACTGAATGAGCTTCGACAACTTATTCCTCTTCTACACAAATCCTTCAAGTTTCCAGGGCTCCAAGAAGAACTTCCAGCCAAAAATATGAATTTTATGCCGGGTCCACAAAATCCAACTCCAAAATTACAACAACAACAACAACTACCACAACAAAAATTTGTAAATCCAAACCCAATCCGAAAATTCACCGTAAACCAAATTCCAAAATTCAACGTCAATTTCTCCGTAGATAAACCTCGAGTTCAAGTTCGACCAAGGAAAAATGGACGAAAATTTTGGGACAATTTTTACAGTCATATGATTGTTAATGGAGGTATAAAAAATTTAAAAACCAAATAATATTATTTCTGAGTGATGCTTTTACCTTTTGCTGTGTGTCATTTAAAAAAAAAGAAACATGAATTTTTATCCTCTATAATATTTTTTAGATGATTACAAGGGAAGTGACGAGGCCTCAACTCAGGTTAGGAAGGATGAGGATATTCGGAAGGCCAAACTTCGTGAGATGAATGGATTCAAAGATTCCATTGAAGAACAAAACATGCCACAGATCATTGCTTCAAACTCTGGAGTTAAACTAATTTTCCCTGAATTTCATCCTACTCAAAGACGACAAAATCGTCCACAATTTCCTCAAGCTCGCAGTCACGGTGCCATCCCTGACTTGAATTTATTAGGACTGGGAAATGGTGAGAAAATTGGTGAAGAAGATCCAGTTTTTGTATGGAAACGAAGATCTGGTTCCGAGCTGCCTCCTCGAGCTCAAATTTTATCCCATCAATTTGGCGGGAAACATCCACGAAGATTTGGAAATAACAGGAATTTTAAACCTCGAAAACCACTCATTCCGGAACATTGGAATAATCCTTTTGGCACTGCATTTGAGGTATAATATATTGCAGGATTTTAGTAATATTATTAAATGTCATTAGTCATTACCGATGTGTAATAATTTATTATTATTATTTTCAAGGAGCATGACATACAAATGGGGGCATATCCATTTTACAACAACTTTCAAAATAGTCATCGTGGCCTTGGATTTGGTGTAGGATTTGGACTTAATGGAGAAGCGAGAATACCCAAACGAAAACCCAGCATGTATAGTCTGAGTCATTTTAAGAATAGGGGAAAGTCAGAGGCAGGTCTTTTGAAATCCGGTCACAAACACCACACTCCACATGAAAAAGCAGACAAAGACGCTTCCACTCCCGGTAAAGACTCGTATGAACATCCAAAAGAAAGCTGGAAAAAATCTGGTAAACAAGTAAGTAGTCTTGAAAGTGTTGAAGACGCTGATACTCTTGAAAAATTTGGAACCTATAGTCAAGGACAGAAAAAACTTCGAAAAATTGTTGTTGGATCTAGTGAAAGTATTGAAATAATTCAAAAGAATAAATCAAAATCGAAATCGAAAAGCAAAAACAAATCTATGGGAAAATCAAAATCAAAATACGATTCAACCTCTGGCTCCTCCTCAAACTCAAATGAGCAGGAAGATAAAAAAGACAAAGCAGACAAGACAGAGTTAAAATCCAAACCAAGGACATCACTCAAATCCCGCCATTATAACTCTGGCGCCTTTTTTGAACCCAATCCTTGGGTAATTAAAAGTGGATTAGTTCTTCATGAAGATTCTGAAGAAGGAGATGAACAACAAGAAAATAACAAGCAGATCAATCAATTCCAAAGAAACAAGATGACATTTTCAAAATTCATCCCAAAAAATCCACCAACAACAAAGGATATGAAAAAACCTTTGGAATTGGAAAAACATGATCAATCAAAAGTAACCAAACCTTCAAAAGCAACCATAGTCACAGATTTATCAAATTCAAAGTCAAAAGAAGGACCAGCTGGAAATTCCAAAAATGATAAAGAAAAATCATTAGCATCATTAGCATCATCATTTTCAAGGTCAACAAATTCAAATACTAAAAAACAAGAAAAAGGTTCAAATACCCAAAATACTCCTGTTTCTCCAAAATCATTACAAATCACAGAAATCAAACCAGCAGAATCATCAAAAAATCTTGCAACTTCATCCACTCAAAAAGAAACAAAAGGTTTAATACTCAGTTCACTATCTTCCGAGAAAAAAAATGAAAAATCACCTTCAGTCAAATCATCCGCATCCAGAAATTAAAAATTAAAAACAAACTGTGATATTTTTTAATTTATCATTTACTATTGTGTTCCTATTTATTTTTTTATTGTACATTGTATAGCTTGTAACTTTTTTATATCTTTAATTTTTAGACTAATTATTATATTTTTTTTTACTGAAAAATCATTTAAAAATAAAAACACGATCAATTTAGTTATTTTTCAAGGATTTCTGCATGTGCAATTATTTTCTACACAGCTTTTGAGTAGCTAAAAAACATATAATATTATAGTGATCTCATTTTCCTTCCTCTGGCATTTTATTTTCTCCTTTTTGTTTCCTTCTTTTTTTTGCTTATTTATTTGTTTGAAAAAAAAGTATTTTTGATTTTAGAGTTGAAAGCTGGAAAGGACAGAGAGGAAACACATAACTCGTATGTACATAAAATACATAATATATAATATAATGTGCAGTTTCGTTATGTATTACGTGTGGTTGATATGATAATAAATGGACATTAGGCATTATCCTTTTCTCCTGCTCTTCCTTCCCCATTGTTTTCTAACTGCTCCTTCAAAAACAGTTGAGGATTCAAAAGGTCTTAATAAGTTATGGCGGAAGTTGGAAAAGACAGTTCAGTTCAGTTCAGTTGGGTGCTAGAAATAGAGAGTTCAATGGGGTGGAAAGGCCAAGAGCCAAGAGCTTGTTTTCTCTCATGAGTTTTGGCTCTTGACTCCTTTTTCCTACAACTATTTTACTCTGAACGTGATTCTATGGTACAAATATTATGTACACATGTTATACATTCCATAATATTCTCCATGTGTATATGTAAATGTATTGCTGTAAAATGGAGTAGGAGTTGCTATCAAAACTTTCTATTGTCTATTGTCAAATCCAGTTTTGGTTCCAGCTACAGACTTCAGATTTCAGATGCACACTCCAAACTCCATATTCCATATTCCATAATATACATGTAATTTAACTTGGCTTTTCTACCATATTATTCTATTATTATGCATCATTATTGTTTCACTATTTGAGCTTTGGGCTGTAGGCCAAAAACCAAAAACTTGTTCAAAATTCCAAAACCCCAAAAGCCCAAAGCTAAAAAATAAAAGACAAAAGACATGCTAAAATGTACCCAAGTAAAATACAAACACAAATGAGTGGAGTGGAAAGTAATTACCATTTTATTATTTTTAAACTAAATCCTTCAAAATTCAAATACATTTCCCATTATCCTCATTCCAGTTTCCAGTTTTGTAATCAGAATTTTAAATGTAAATGGCATAACAAAGTAATATCAGAAATCCGAAGCAGAAAGAAGAGGCAAAAAATACATATATATATAATATAGAACAAAATTTTGTTATCATAATGTATTAAGTATGTGTAACACAAAATATTATGGTATTTCAATTTTCAATGTGGATAGTGGATAGGGATACTCTAATATATTTTTGGGTCTATTTTTGCTCATGGAATTCGCATTCTCCTCTTTAAATGAACTGGGAAAAAATAAAGTAGACTCCTTTCATTTTTATTACCTTTCCTCCTGGAATCTGGAATTATTGTGATTTTCCATTTCAAGTTTCTAGTAGTCCAACTCAGCTGGAGTCTGGAGGCTGGAGCATATCGTAAATTTGTGCTTAGGGTCATTTTCCATAAATTCCCTGTTCAATGTTGATGCTGATGCTGAAATGTAGTTGGAAGTTGGACGATGGGCAAATGTCCACCTTTGCACGAAGAATCGAATTTTCCTTTCGCATGTTTCGACTTTCTCTCTCTCTCTTTCTCTGTGTGTCTCTCTCTACAAATGTGTGTGTGTATGTGTCTCTCTTCTCTTCCTTTTCCATCTCCGGAGGACAGACATTAAATGAAAATTATATTGGTGCGTGTGTTTTGGAATTTTGTCTATTGTCCAACATCCAACTTCCAATGTCCATGTTTTTCTTTCTCATTCCATTCCATCCCAGTTCATTCCAGACTACTCTATTTTACACGGTACACACACATACATACAATATACATACAAATTGTACAGCAGACATTCCAAATTCCTTCCAGGTTGAAAATTCCGTCGTCATCTCATTCCATTCCATCGTACATGTCTCGTATCTCTTAAATTGCAACACATGGACAAATAATACATCGTGTGTGTGTGTCTAATGTGTATACCTACAATTCTGTGAAATATCTACATGAACTCCAGTCTCCTGTTTCTGCCCGTGGAACTATGGAGAATAGAAAATAGAGAATACAGAAGAGCCCACCGGAAGACAGAAAAACGAAACTACTTAAAAGCATCCATTTTTTATTCTAACATTTCCCAATTCCAAATTCCGAATTTCATTTCGAGTCCATTTTATATTTTATATTATATATTTTCCTATCTTGAGAATCCACACTCCACTCTCTACATTCTTTCACCACTCGACACTCGACATTTCACATCTTATAGTTTTTATGCACTTTTTGTACAGTACATAGGAGAGGAGAGTAGTTGCTAGTGACTGGACTGGTGACCAGTGTCTATTGAGAGTAGTGACAATGATAAAAAGTTGAAATTGTGGTCGTCAGTCTATTTTTCATTTTCACATTTGGTCCCATTTTTCATTCTCATTTTTTTTCAACAATTCCCATTCTGTTGAACTGGATTGCATTTTGCTCATCCAGACTCTAGACTCTAGAATTTAGAATCCAGAATCCAGATTCCGGATGTTGAAAATAAAAAAGATAATGGTCCTGTATTCAAAATAGAATGGCGATGGCTATATAAAAATGGTCCATTTCTCCATTTCTTCATTTTCCATTATTATCTGCGTGGTTTTTTGGTTTGGTTTGGTTTGTCCCATATATTGGACTCTGGCCAAACCCAAACTCAAATTCTGTACCATCTTCAGATGAATGTACATTGTACATAGTACATACACATGGACATAATATAGAAAAAAGGAAGAGGAAAAGTGGTGAAAGGCTCTTGTGTGCTCTCCTTTTTTTCACTTTACTCCTCAACCTTCAACTTTTTACACTCCAGACTCCAGACTCTAGACTCTAGTATCCAGCGTACAAAAGACAGTCGAGTGTCTATAGCATACATGTATGTCTCAAGTCCCTATGGACTCTGGACGATCCAGAATCTAGAATCTAGAATCCAGAAAAGAAAAAGGGAAAGAAAAGAAGTCCAACGTGTAAAGAGCAAAGAGTAAAGAGGAAGAGAGAAAAGGAGAGAAAAAAAGGAAAACGGCACAAGATTTTTGTTCAGATGCGGATGTTGTAGTCACTTCATCCGTTTTTTACTCCTTCCTCTTCCTCTCCACTTTTCACTTTCCCTCCTTTTTTCTCTTCACTGCTGCTGCTCTTTTCTCTTTTCCTTCTTTTCTCTTTTATGTACATTGTGCATTGCACGTTGTACATAGGACGACTGCCAGTTGCCAGCTCCACAGCCCTTACCAGCACGAGCACCAGGATTTTGTACAAGTGTACAGTGTACAGCATACAGTGCCACTTTCAGTTCCAGGAAGAAAAAAACCTCTTCCTTTTGTACTTTTTGCACCGAGAACCGAGATGAATGAGAATACTCAATCCTCAATGTTTAATGCTCAATCCTCAATGTTTAACTGCGGAAACAAAACGGGAATGGCAAACTCTCAAAATTTAAAACATATTACGCATTTTCTCTTCCTAGAACCTATAGAACATTGGAACTTTGGAACGAAAATGTTTCCAAAAATGAACTGAATTTTGAATTTCAGATTCTGGATTTTTATTGTAAATATTGACGTTGAAAAAATAAAGAAACAATTCTATAAATATTACAATGATTATTATTGTTATTATTTTATTAAATGGAACGTATCCCATAAATTCTGAAATGTGAAATGAGGTCTAAAGGTTGAATTTTGAATTCTGAATCCAACAGATTCTTCCGTCTTCCGTCTTCTTCGGTGTGGGATGTGGGATTGATTTGGATTTTGGATTGAATTTTGGTCGAGTTTTCGTTGACTCTTGACTGTTGACTTACTTTACGAGTTACGAGTTACGAGTGACTTTACAAAGGAGCAAGGAACAAGTACATAATATGATAAAGGAGAAGAAGAAAAAAATAAGGGAAAAGTTTCATGATTTCTCAGTATTCTGTTCATTTTCCCTGGGGAATGGGACTGAACAAATGCAAACTTTTGAATACTACTGTACATTTTGTACATGCTATACATAAGTGTGTCGGTTGTCGGTAGTCAGTAATGTAAAATGTAATAGCAGACATATATACAAGAAACATTCATGTGTACATAGGGAATGGCAAAATGTTGTTCCTTTTCAGTCCTCCCACACAACTGAAAACTGGAATATCCATGTTCAATGTACAATGAAGAGGAATTATTATTGAGCTGTGGGGGATGGGTATGGATATGGATTTTGGAGTATGGAACATGGAATATGAATCACGAATCATGTAGAATGGAGGATCGAGAATCAACAATATGTTGAGAATAGAGAGCAAAGATCAAAAAAGGTGAGCCGACGAAGAAAAGAAAAATGGAAAATACGATAACAAAAAGAAAATATGATCGAGTGGAAAATATTATACGAAACATGAAAATGGAAGGAGGAACAAGAAGTAAAATCAACAATGAGTAGTCAAAAAATCACAATCGTGGGAGTCCAAATCGAGAAATCCCAAATTTCACAACTATCAACTATCCAATTTTAAGTTTGCAGTTTTACAGTTTCTCTCGTAGAAACTTTATTCCATTTTCCATTTCTCACTTTAAAAACTTTGAACTACTTACACAATACACAGTACAATTTGTATTTTATGAGTTATGAACTCCAAACTCTAAACTCAACACTCCAAACAAGTTTTTGATTTTTGTTGTTTGTTTGGTAATTGGTAATCGACTCAAGACTCAACTCAAAATTCAAAATTCAAAACTCCCTCAAAATTTTTAGTCCATTAAATGATTTTTATTTATTTTTTCCACAAAAATAAATAAATTACAGTTATTTTGCTCTTTTTCATGTTTTCATATTTAACTAATCAGTTTTTAGTTTTGCTTATTTTGAATTCGAACATTTTCCTGCAGACTGCAGAATTTTTATATGAAAAATAAAAATTCAAAAGCTGTAAAATAAAAAATGAAATGGCACAAGAGCTTTTTTTCGAGAAATGAGAGAGATATGAGATGGAGAGAATCGTAAATGTTAAAATTTCCAAAAATTTTCATTCGACGTTTTGTAACTCTTGTGACTTGTGACTTGTGACTCTTTCATGTCTTGTTTTTAATTTAGTTTTTAAAGTTGTGTGTTTGTTGGCTTGTTGACATTCTATTAGTCTGGGTTTGTAGTTTTTAGATACATCTCGAGTCTCCAGGAAGAGAGAGAAAGACAGATAGAGAAGGAGCAAGTCACGACAGACAGGCAGAAGACAGAAGAGACACACACATGAGATTCAATTACAGTTTACAGTTTTTACAGTGTACAGTTTGCAGTTTGCTGTGTGCAGTACAAATGAACTTAAGTCAACTTAAGTGGTAGATACAACTCAACTTTTGAATCTCGGCTCTTGTGATTTTTGATTTCTCAACTCTAGAGAAAAAGAGAAATTAGTGATGACAACTCTGTACATCTCTCTCTCTCTCATAGTTCTTCAAGCTTTTACTAATGTGTTTACTGTTTACTTACGAGCTACCAACTTAAAAGTAGTGAATGATACATATTGCATGCTACATACCTACCAAAAAGTACTTTTAGTGACAATTCACTCGTAATTTCTGAGATCGACTAATGGAAAAATGTCCAAAACAATCAAAAGTCAAAGTACCTACTTCAAGACCCATATGCTTGTATTTGTGTAATTTTGTCTCTTGTCTGTCTTCTGTTCCTGTAATCCAGTTGATGATGTGACTGGGAACTGGAGACCGGACACTTGAAATTTCCTCTCATCTCTCATCTCTCATCTCAACTTGGATTTTTCACATTTCAAATTTCAAAACAAACCTGATGGCTCAATTAGTCGAGATTTTTCAATAGTCAGTTGCATGTGTACGGAGTTCGGAGTAGGGAGTACGGAGGGATAAGTACAAAGTATGAGCAATTTCTGAGAACTCCTTGTTGGAAAAGGAAAATAAAAAACGGAGAGTGGACCTTTTACTAGTTAAAAGTTCCTGGAAGATTAAGAAATGAAACCAGAAGTGCATGAACATACAAGTAGAAGAGTGGAACTCGAACTCGAACTCGAACTAGAGAACTTGAACTGGAACTGGTTCTGAAAATGGAAATGGAACAGGAGTTTCAAGTGTCCATCAATTGGTGCATTAGACTTTAGACGTTTGACAACTGGTGTAGACAGAGAAAGAGAGTAGAATCAAGAACCAGAGTCAAAGGAGTCAAGAGGGGCCATAATTTAATAGCCCACCTGCTACTTGCACTTTCTACTTTCTACTACTGTACTGTGGAGAGTCGAGAACGATTCTCTAGTTTTTTTTTCCTGGAAAAGTTCATGTTGATATAGTTGATAGTCTCTTGAGACTTGGTGGTGAAGATAAAAAGCGATTCTGGATCTGGGTTCTGGTTCTGGTTCTTTTCCCCATTTTCTTTACTTTCTATTTTCTATTTTCTAAAGAAAGCAAAAAAGAGAGAAAAAAGTAGCTGTCGTCTGTCCTTCTTTATTTTTCACAGAGCAGAGGCAGAATAGAAAGAAAAAGAAAGGAAGAAGAAGAAGAAGGGAAAACATGAAAGAGGTCCACACTCCAGACAAAATGAAGGTGTCAACTCACTACAAATACAACAAAAACAAAAGGCGACGGCTTACAGCACAGCAGAGTCATCACATGAAAGCTCAAAAACTGGAGAAGCAGCTGCTGAAAACTGTGCTCTAGAAACTGGAACTGATGGAAAGCGGGAGCTAAAAAGAAAATAAACAAGAGTCAAAATGGCTGTCAAAATTCACTGTAAATTGTATTTATGTTTCTCAGCATCTTTATCCTATGGTACATTGTGCTATTTATTGTGTATCTAGTATACATTATACATTGTATCGTATGTACATCTTTAGCATTGCTCAAGTGTTTTGACTTTTCAGTTTGGGTTTAAGTTTCGGGATAATTTGGAATTTGGATTCTGGAGTCTAGAATCTAGAGTCTCAAGTGTTCAGCGTTCATGCCGTCACATCAAAAGACTGGAAATGAGAAAAGTGGCAGAAACATGAACAAGAACAAGAGCTAATGCATAAACCAAGTAAGTGGAATTAAGTCGACCATGAATCATGACAATGATGATGTGGATGATGATGATGCTAATGAGTACAATTGACTAAATGTGGTAATTAAATTAGCAAGCCCGCAGCAGTCAGTATAATATAGTCAGCAAAAGTCAAAATTATTAGCATATCTAAAAGTGTGTGGTAATCTTGTATCTTGTATCTTTTAAGTACATCACAGTTTGAGGTCTAAATGCACCCATATCTCATATATGTATATATATCTCATATGTCTCCAGTATAAGATGATCAAATATCAAAGGAACGGACCCTGTCAACTTTTCTGTCATTCACTTCATTTGACTTTTGTAGGTATTTATTATTTGTTTTGCATTTTGCATAGCCTATATTTCGAATGTAATTGTAGTAGTTTCTTTGCAAATTCTCTCAATTTTCAAGCCTATACACACAAAGCAATAGAATCGATAATAATTGATAAGACCATCATGTAAATATGGGATGTTTTACATTCTAACTTTTTATTGTTATGAATAGATTATTTTTAGTTTTTAGCTTTTTGTGTGTGTAATATTCACAATTCGTAACTCACAAAATCTGCATTTTTTACTTTCAACGAATTTTTTTTTGTGCTGCTTTGCTTTTATCTCTGTTTGTTTGACTTGAGTTTTGAGTGTACAGGAAACCTTTGCTGTGTTTCGTATTAAATAGGAATCAACAAGTCATTTTTTGTTGTACCTATTCTTAATCAACCAGCTGATTGCAATGGTGGTCAATTAATTACTAATAATTATAATCTCGAGTCCGTTTTCTAAAAAGTAGTTTAATTTTTAAGCATATTTTTAGACAGCAATATGGCCGGACTTAAGCCACAATCACCAAATCAAGATAAACAACATCAACATCATGGGTAAGAATGACTTATTTTCCATTGTTGTGACTACAAATTACAAATATACCCTTATTATACGACTTATAATAATGAATAATGAACTCAAAAACTTGATACACAATAAAAATCATAATAAAATGCACGTTATTAATTACTTTTGTAAAATTATTATTGATATTTGACAATACTAAGAATCTGAAGTGTCCGGAAAAATTATATTATTTAGTATTTAGTATGTAAGTAGCAAAAGTATAACAAGTATTTTTATATGTTTGATATTTAGAAATATCAGTTTTAAATATGACGACATTGAGGATTCTGCAACAAAGGTAGACTTGGTCAAAATGGTTCAGTGTGTCATCTGTTCAGAAATCCCAGTTCGGCCCATTTTCAGTTGTAAAGGAGGTCATGTCGTCTGTTCAAAGTGCAAAAGTTATGTTCCTGTATGTAAAATTTGTACTGAGGAAGTCACTGACACTCGGAATCGGACTGCTGAGGCTTTGGTCAGTTCCTTTGTATTCAGGTCAGTTCAGTTATGTAATACTCGCCATTTTACAGTTTTAGAGCTCAACAACGACTACTCAACATCCTCATCATCATTTTATCATAATAATATTATTAATAATAATTATTATAAATTATTATTGATAACATTACCAGGTGTAAACATCGAGCTGATGGGTGTAATGAGTTGATCAAATGGAAGGATATTATTCCACATTTGAAACACAATTGTCGATTTCGGTATGTCATGTATTATTATAAATTGTTCCGTGCATCATAATATTCTAATGTACAAGATTTTTGAGTTCATTATATTTTTTTACTTTTATCTTTTTATCAAAACTGAGATAATATATCAAAGTTATGTAAACCATAAACAATAATAATGACTATTTTTATTTTCATTTTTACAGCCCGATAAAATGTCTAGAAAGCCTTTATAAGCCTTGCAGAGCAGAATATGTACCTTATTCATTATATTTGAGTCATCTTTTGAATTTTCATCATATTCGAGTATTCCGAACACAAGACAGTCTTGCTCGATCTATCACTTCTGATAAATTAAACAGTGGTATTGATGCAAATTTATATTATTTTTTTATGATTGCGTTCTGAATTCTTATGTTTACACATGTATACATAAGCATTATGCATGCATAATACATAATAATTAATAATGAAAGAATCAAATATCATTTCTCGTTTTTTTGGGCAATATGTAAGAGATGTGTATTTTATGTTTAGATTGCATCTGGCCTATTTTCTGCATTGGTTTTGATGAACAAGTTTTCTTTCAAAATATTCGAGTGGACCACGAATCTATCTACATTTGGATTACACATTTTGGAAGTCGTTGTGATGAAGACGAAGAAAATTCTGGAAGTGGATATATGGCTAGAATTTCTTTGGAAAAAACAGTCAAGTCAAGAAAACCAAGTCCTCAAAAACCACATAAGGTTTAATTACATTTCAGTTATATCAGCATAATTATTTTATAGCTTATACATATATAATATTAAACATGCAGCTCGTTTTTCACTGTATTTTCTTTTCTTCTTTTCGTTTAAAAGCACTTTGTGGTATTTATAATTTATAATAGCAGGAATAATAAATATCTTTTTTTGAATTTGCTTTATTTTAGGATTCAAAGGCAATAAAAGTATCAGCTCAAATTCCTGTGCAGAACTTTAGAAAAACATTTGAAGATGTAAAACAAGAAGGATTGTACTTCCGCGCGGACAAAAAACAGCTCCAAGTCCTATCAACTAACAATTATCGTAATCCAGATGACAACAATGTTTACAAATACTCTTGGACTGTCGAAACCAAAATGATCAAAATGTAATTTGCGGTATTTAGTACTTTATATGATACACTCTCTTAGCTCTTAACAAACTTATATTATTGATGTACTTCTACTTTCTACTTAATTTTCTTAATGATATTAGACGTTTTTAAGCAACAATATAATATAGAATCAAGATGAATTTGTAAAACAAAAGTAGATGATATTATGTAGATTATCCAGATAACAGATAACGTACATTATATATATATTATACCTTATATCCATTAATTATGCAATTCAAAATAATTTTTTCAAATACTTTTTTTTAAATTATGACTTTCCTAAATCAAGAAAAAGTAGTATTTTTCTACTAGATACGATTAAAATTCTAATTATTAACTGCTATACATTTTAACTAATATATTATGATTTATGATTAGTGATGATCAACTTTCTTCTAAAAAAGAGTTAAAAAATGAGTCTTGAATCATGAGTCATTTTCTATTTTTAATTATATTATTATATGTAAAATATACAACAGTTATACAAGGAAATAAAACATCATAAATGTCCCATCGTTCGCTCTTCTATATTCTCTATAATAAATGTTTTCTTAAAAAGTAATAAAGAGTATATTAGACACTTTGCACAGTAACTTCGTTCATTCATTCATTCATTCATTCCTACATAGGCTTTCACTTGTGGGGAAAGCAAAAAATCCGGCTGAATTCAAATTA
>JAQGBH010005614.1:0-14009 GCA_034698265.1 Sminthurinus aureus | reverse complement strand
GAGAAATGGCTATTACTCTGGCTAAGAGAAATGGTTATTACTCTGGCTAAGAGAAATGGCTATTACTCTGGCTAAGAAAAATGGCTATTACTCTGGCGAGAGCTTATATTGCGCAACGAAACATACCCACAACAGGTTGATAAATTTTGGGGTACAAATAAGCGCCTGTGGAGCTTTTTGAAATAAACAAACAATTTTGACCATTGGATATGAATTTTAGAGACACACAGTATGTCCCGTCATTTGACGGGCGTTTTCACTTGTAGGTTTATAATTTTGAAAAATGCTTACGTTATGAGAAATCCATTTGACCTGTGTCAACGGCCCGCCTTCAAACATGCACGTCAGATTTCTCCCCACTTCACCGTAGTTGAAAACTACAGATTTGCTCCGCTGCCCTTCAAAATCTCTGATAATTTTTGCTGTGGATGCTGACAGAAAAAGTTTAACAAAAATTAACTGTAATTTTTTCCCATTGGTTACTGTTTGTGTATAATTGTAATTTGTAACATTTTGGGATTTTGGGATTTACTTACAACTGACAAGAATAAATTCGAGATGACTCGACCCCAGGAAATTTGTAGCGACACAAGTAAAATTTGTGTAGGGTTTTCTCGCATCCTCTGAAGTGGTTTCGATGGAGTTGGATGGGTTGAGCTGTGACAAGATTCTGTCAATTTTCAATAACCCAAACGAGTGAAACAATTCCTACAAAATTCACATTCCAAAATTCACTTGATAAAATTGATTCTTTAAAAATATTTTATGGAAAAAACATTTTGTACAAAAGACAGAAATTGACATACATGTCCATTTTTGAGCCATTTGATTGCGGGTTTTGGTTCTCCGTTGCAAGTACAGTTGAGAGTTTGATTATGCTCCGCTGGAAGTATCCACGGTCTGGCGGAGTTCTCAATAGATGGCGCTTGGGGGTCTGGAAAATATAATAAAAAGCAGAGGCACAGTAGACAACAAAAAGTGGCTGTTTTTCAAAATGGCCAAATTTTTGCGAATTGAATTTACCTAAATGCACATAAAAATCCGCAGCTGAGAAACCGCGACTCAAAGATGAACAATTGTATTTGGATCGGGTGGGCTGATTTAGTCCTCTCAAAACGGCCAAGTACGAACGACCAAAATCTTGAAGGTCTTTAGACTTTTGCTGCCATTTAAAATTGTTCAACAAAATTCAAGCAAAACAAGTAAACACATTTTATTTTTGGTACATTAATAATTTTGATAAGGGAAGTAAAAAATAAAAACTTACGGGAACATATTGATACATTTTTTTTGGGGTTGCTTTTCTTTCTTTGGCGTTCCCGGTGAAATTACAAGCCCAGTTCCCCGACGTCACAATCATTTCTGCTCCTCCTTCTCCATTCAACAAGGTCAGAGGCCCATTATCCTCTTTCATTACAAAATTCACAAATCAGCCCAAATTAAAGGTGGAATTTTGAAAGCGTCCAAACAATAAAAAATTTGCAAAACGTAAATGCTAAAATAAAGAGTAAAATGTTACTTAAAATTTCCAGCGTGAGCGTGGTTGCAATCGTTTTCCAGCGCATGGTCCGGTCCATAACTTGAACGGTACAAGTTATGTTTTTCATGTGCTTTACGATTCTAAATGTAACACGGAGGTAGTTTTGCGCCCCGCGAATGCCCTCCTGCTGAGACTGCGCATCCCTGCTTGAAAAATTTAGACAAAAAGTTGCAAATCTCAGAAAAAACCATTTCCCGTTTTTCATGAATAACTCGTAAACTCGGGAAAATTGAGAATATATAAATGTTTTAAAATAAAATGTGCTCCAAGTGCTAACTGATGTTGAAAATGCATCCATCTTCATATCGGCCAAAGAAGCGGCGACTTTTGGGTCGGTATAGAAAATCTGAAGTTTCACAAAGAACCACAATTTCTTCATTCAAGAAGAATCGGTACGGAGGTCCATAGAAGTTTTTCCACATGATAAAACGACATCGAACAAAATGGTCCACAAGATTCATTTCCGACATCAACATCCCTACAACAACAAGCACCAACACAAGATTAGCCTACAGACATTATAGCTCCATCGGTTGGGTGTGAGATATGAGTTCGATCCCCACAAAGGGCATTTGAAGAATTGGATGTAGGCGTTTGTACTTGCATTTTCTTTGTGAACCGTCGGTGTTGTGGATGAGGTAGTCGATTCTCCTCTGAGTTTCGCTCTTTGTTTCAGTTGCAGTTGCAGTTGTTGAGCGGGACGAAGATGCAAATTCACAAATCACAAGTCCTTCGGCGATATTTGCAACAAATTTAACCATACGGCACGAGTTTGAGTTGGGTTTTCTTTTGGACGAGTAGCATGCTCCAGGATCTTCATTTCCATTTCTTTCATCTCTCCTCCCCTTGAATCTCTCTGTTTGGTGATTGAGGTCAAGGTCAAGGTCAAGAGCACGGTACGTCAACTGATTTTTGACCCAGTCAAAAGTTGTGCATGGATCCTGAAATTTGTCATTTGACATGTTGTGCATTTTATATATTTTGTCACCTTTTGTTTTAATTTATTTAATTTATTTTATGGGTTTTTAAAAGTTGTACCGGTTCAGCCGCGTCTTGAATAAGTGTGCCGTTGCCATGATGACTGGGATTGAGAGGGACCTCCGAATGTTGGGTTGAAAGGCATTTGAGGTAACTTTGGGACCCGAGGAAATTTGCACATGGGATGAACTCAAGACGCGTAATTCTCAGAGTCTCGTTCTGGTTGCTATTCTCTCCCCTTGCTCTTGATTTTGATACTGCTTGTCCCGTTGGAGTGCACTCAACTCGATTTCCGTTCTCACTTGTTCTTCCATTAACAAATACGATTTCACCCTCATTCGTCACTCTCATATCCGCGGTCGGCATCATCCCGCCCACTTCATCAGAGTCCGTTTTGTTCCCATTCAGCATGTCAGAAAATGTGTCAAGTTGGGAGAGGAACTGGTAATTCAATTTTTGCTGTAGGTGGATTTTCCCACCTCTTTTTGGCTAAAATCATTGAAAAACTATATTTTTTCATTCAAAAGTTCAAAGGAAGAGAATCAAAAGTATAAAAATTTTACAAGTAAATTTAGTACTTGTGAAATTCTGGGTTGGAGCAAAAAAGTTAAAATGAGGAGAAAAACGGGCAGTTGGAAATGGGTGCTGAAGAATTCCAGCATTTTGTTTATTTGTTTTCTTATTCGCACCAAACAAAGTTTGTTCAAAGTTACACACCACACTATAAACTACTATATTTCAAATGCAAGTAAAAGGATAGAACTGGAAATGAAACGAAATGACTTGCGTCTGTTTTCTCCTCTTCGTAACTAAAAGTTGAATCGCATCCTCATGCATGAATCATCACTATCAAATGCTACACTTTGGACTGTTTTTAATTTGTTGCATTTCTCACCCAAAGTCAAAAGTTTGACTCGACTGCTTTTGAGACTTGTCCATCGTCGTTTTTCTTGGAAATTGGAACTTTATCTCATCTGTTTGAACTTTGATACGACCTCCCCTTCCCTCGCAGCACATCAACTGGAATAAACCAAGTGGAACTAACATGTAAGTGGAGAGTAGAGAAGAGAGAAGAGAGAAGAAAGTAGACAAAGTCCATAAATTATTGATATTTGTCATATTCAATCAGGAGCAGCCAACTAAAACATTGAATAATATTGACTGAGCACGCACAAATCACGATCTGACTAAGGCTCAAACTATCTAATCAAATTAAAAACAATTTTTTTTTCTGTTTCCATGCAAAAGTTGGGGCTTGCTCATCTCTTCACTCGTTTCCAGTAAACACTGCACTCATCTCTAAAACCTATTTGACTTTGTGGCTCACTTTGGCTCAGTTATTTCTGTCAAGTAAATTCATCTATTTACACAAACCGATTTTCCACAAATGTCAAAATCTTGATAAAATTTGAGATGGGTGAAATGACTCGTTGGAGCGAAATTTTCAGACTTGCACCAGCATTTCAAAAACCAATTTTTTGCACACCTAGAGAATGATGGATGGAGAAGTTATCCATACTTATTATAATTCAAAATTTTATTCATCAAGTGCGTTCAAAAATTTACAATTTTGCACGAAAAACGGCAATTCAAAATTCAAATCCAATGCACTTCTGTCCGTTTCTTTTTCCATTAATTTATTATGGGTTCATGAGCAGAAAGTTGATGGTGCCTTCGGAAACAATTCGGAAAACCGTGCGCATACACTCCTTGTCGATGACATAGCTTGACCCCATTTTGACCTGGATGACCCCGAGTGACCTTACAATTTTCTGTTCACGTCCATTAAAATTTATATCCCTTTGAAATTCGGGTGACCTCATGAGAAACAAAATTTTCTTTAACAGAGTGTGAGACTGGGCGAAAGTTCCTCCCAAGACGAATAAAACGATCCCAGCTCCCGCAGCTTGAACAGCAAGACATTCGGATGAATCCGTCCATTTTGATGCTTCCGTAAACGCTAAAAATCACAGTGGCAGTCGCGCAAGCTTTGACCAAAGGAAACATGATTGTACAATAGATGGAGTGAAATGAATTTCCCAGGATTTCCAGCTCCTGATAAATTCTTGAAATTCTCTGGATTTCCTCATGAGGAATCGGTTGCTTGTTTTTAACGCGGATTTTAATGAAACACCTGCAGAAAATTCCAGGACAAAATCACTTTTAAAAAATCAAAATTCGCTTTTCATTGAGTTGTAAAATGGAATGAATAAAAATACTGAATAAATTCGTGTTCATTGTTCATCGTTCGTACTTGATTTGTTGAAAAAGGACAATTCCAGAGAAACCAAAGGAGAAACCGGTAAAAATCCACAATAAGCCATTTGCAAAGACAAGAAGCCAGCAGTGTGCATGAAAAGAAGAGGAAATGAAAATGACAGTCCATTTAAAAATCACATGAAGAATCAGCTGCCCGTTGTTTTCTGGTTTTGGTTCTGGGAGAAATTGCAAAATGAGAGATGAAATGCACTCTGGAGACCGAGGTCGAATCAGGTTGAGCAGAAAGAAGACTGCGGAAAGTAGTGGGCTTGTCCAGTAGAACCAAACAAAGAAGGCATCATAGATTTTCGGAATTGAAGACCTGGACTTTTTATTCTTCTCGCATGCTTCTTTTTTCCCTAGCGCCTTCAAATCATCTGTTGAAAAAAACTTAATTAATTTACCCTGTACTTTTTTTAGAGCTCAAGAATAATGCTTTGGATTGTGGAACTTGCGATAAAATTGCTCCATAAGGTCAAACAGATTGCTGACGAATCCCGGGAGTTGGTTTCTCCTTTGAACGTTTGAAATTTGGGTGACCAGAGGAAACGTGTAGATGACCTATAGATGACCGTGAGCATAAGCAGATATTTTTGAACCACGGGATTTGATTTTGAATCCAAATCTCCCGCCAAATTAAAATTCAGTCGAATATTTTGTACAAGGAGGAAAATGTACTGCAACAGATTAAGACAAATACCGAGGAGCCAGATGAACTGCCCTCTGGCGGATTTCGATATACTTGATTCCATGTCTAATTCCGGTTGGTCCAGCCTCTCGTTCCAAGAGAACGGATGCGGATGAAAAGAGCCACCGTATTCGAATGACCCCTTTACGTACAGGCACATTTTTGGTGATAAAATACTCATTTTTACCTCACTAATGTTTAGAATTCCCAAGAAACACAAAATACAAATGTCGAATGTCAAATGGCGAATGGAAGTCTAGGTTGCCCAATTTCTGGATTATTTTGTAGCTAAAATGCGGAAGTAGTTAAAAAAATTGTCTTTGTATGTCTGCCACTATTCTAGAGTTTTCTTGATTGGATAATTAAGACAAATTATGCGATAATTTGTAGAAAAATAAATTTCACTATGAATTATGAACCAACAACAAATTCAAATTAAATGTGTAAAAAAGTCCAATTGGATTGTTGTTGTTTTCGTAAAATTATTTAATATTTTTATTCGTTGTCTGAGGATGATTTTTACAACAAATTTCGATCCATAATCCATACATTTTATACATCATAATTCTGATTTTGACTTGTGGACAATGACTTGAAATAAAATAAAAATTGAAATTATTGGAAGATTTGATTCCCTTTAGATACAAAATCGGTAACTACACTGCCCAAAAATTGATTAGGCTCCTTCCACTGGGCACTGGTTTTGTACTGCTGGAAATATGTGGAGACTGAACTGGGATTGAATTGTTGAGGGGTCGGATTTTGTGGAGCTAGTGGATTTCCCCCCGTTATCCCATTGCTCCCACCAACCCCCTCGCCCGCTGGTCCCCCCACGCCCATATCTCCATTCACCCCATCCACCTCAGTTCTGTCCTCCTGCAGACCCGAAGCTACTAAAACTGTGTAGAGATGACCTCCTTTACCTCCGATCCCGGACCTCCCTCCGTGACCACCGTCACCCCCACTCTGACCTTTTTGACCTTCTGCCCCGTTGCCCCCTCTTCCGCCTCTAGCAGAAACCTTAATGGCCCCTTGAAAGTATTGACCCATACTAATCAAGTTTCCCGCCTTCCCACCAGGTTTACCTGGACCACCCGCAGCGCCCGCACTCCCTGAAGAATCGCCGGGAAGACCGGTGGCGCCATCTAGATTGATCACATTGGTGGGAGAATACCACACAGTGGGAGAAATTACAATGAGGTCAACATTGCTCGCCGTATTTATTTGGGCACCACTAAAGTCGAGGTCAATGAAAATTGAGTGGGTCGCAAAAACGGTCACAGTTTTGGTCACACCCGTTGTTAAACAAGATTTCGTGAAGATCTCGGAAAAGGTCACAAAGTTCCCTGTGACGTTGGCGATGGTGTCAGAGGAGGTCAAGTGACACTGGAAAGAATCGCCCAAGCTTGTGCTCAAGAGGTCATTTAGACCTTTCAATTTGACCCCAGTGTCAGTTTCAAGGATGGCTGTAAATTCTCTTTTATTCCGACTGTAGATGGCGGAAGTGGTATTAAATCGATCCCAAAAGGAGGAGAAAGTGGGCAGGATTATGCTATTGTCACCAGTTTGCCACCACAATTTTAAATTCCCCTTGTTCCCGCTCTGATAGTCAAAGTGACTGAGGTCAAGCCAAAGATTTATGAGGAAATCATTCCATTTCTCTTCCATTAGCATTTGGCTGTGAAAAGTGGTCAAAGGACTTAGCCAAATTGCAGAATCCACCTCATCAATAAAACTCGGAGAGCCCATCGAATCAAAAAATTGGAATAGAGATACAAGACTATCCGAGTAATTTTGAGCTATTTCCTTATTTAAACCAAGACCGACCAATGCATCGAGAAGCTGTTTTAGAAAGATGTTAGTTTTCACAGGTCCACTTTCCAAACTAGCGGCAAGAATACTCTCAGCGCCCTCTAACAGAAAAATGTAGGACTTCAAACTCTCCCTTTTTTCATAAACCCCCAAAGAGCTCAATTCCTCTAGTTTTGTACTATTCAGGGCTGAGGTCAAATTCAATAGAGAGGATTTTGACCTCTGATCAATTTCTCGAGTAATTTGATAGATGGACAGCTGAGCGTCAGCACTGAGACTGTAACCGAAATCATCGGGAGAGATCTCAGTATATATTAAATTATTCATGACAATGTCAATCATATCCCGCCTGTTTTGTTGCATGTGCTCAATATCGCTGAGAGGTCCGCACTCCTCGGGCACTCTAAAGACATTCATCCTGGTGAAATTCCCTTGCGCATTGGTTTCATTTAGAGTACTAATTAAATTAAACACCATGGTGCTCGTGGGCTCGGGAAATTCAAGAGGTATACTTTGCTGGTTTTTTGTGAGGAACTGGGACATTTGTTTCACCCTTACCGAGATTGGCTGTCCCTCCCCCCTTGCCTTGGTCCCTATGAGTGCCACACTTGGTAGGAACTTTTGAAGGTTGGGAATGAATGAGAGGACATTTTTTAGAGAGCGGACAAATTCACCCCTTTCGGAGAGGGGTGTGACAGACTGGTGATTTACAGCAATTACAACTTTAACCATCTTCAAATGATTCACCACTTTGTTAATAAAGTAGGCATGTGCTATTTCTAAACAGGGGGTTCGGGTGTCGAGGAAACCAGGGTTGTCGTAAAAGGCCGTTTCCGTGACCTCTTCCACCACCAGGTCCGGAAACATCGTTTGAGATATTATCGTCGAATCCCCTATTTTACCATTACAGTCTTTAATCAAGTTGTTGTAATCGTCCACGTAGTAGGAGATGAGGGCGCTGTTGTTCCCCGCCAAAAAGTAGGTCAGCGTGGTCTTTCCTATAAAATGAATACGTGATTAAATACAGCTTTATTTTTTAAACATGTACTAAATGAAAATAAATTAGATTGGATTGGATGAGATATTTGAGTGAGATTTTAATGCAATTTTGGCACTATGAATTTTATTGGATATCGATATCAATATTTACCAGTTCCGGTATTCCCAATGACTAAAACTGCTTCTTCATTTTTAGTCAGCTCAATCTTCTCATCTCCTTCCGCTAAAAGGGCGAGAGTCGTGCCCACCAAATCTGCCTCGCACAGTTCATAATCGTCCACTGGAGTTGGAATCAAACGGCCTGGTGCTAAAAAACAATAACATTACAGTCAATTTAACTAATAATATGAAACCAGTATTTCAAAAAAGTCCAAAATTCAAACGCACCCAATAAAAATATAGTTTATAATTTATGCAAAAAATTTTTTAAGACAAGGGCCTAGTATTTATGAGTGTGCGAATGTGTGTGTGTGTGTTGTTTTTGTGTATTTACCAGAAGGAGCTTTTCCACTGTGGAAAACTTGTTGAGCATCACAGGACCAATCTTCATTGTAGATGTCACACAACTAAAAAACATATAAATGAATTTACAAAATTTGGTGCAGTCAAAACACTGTAAATACATTTTTGCTCATCAGCAATAAAATAAAATACAAAAGTAGGAAAATAGGAAAAACACACGTCATCTCGATGTACTTGATGCCATTGAGCATCCGCCACGGAAATTAAGAAGGTGGCGCAGAGGAGGAGGAATAAAAAACTTTTCATTGTCGTCACCATGGCAACTTGAATTTATTACACCAGTTGAATTGAATAGGCACAAAATACCAATAATAACTTGGTAGCTAGTAGATTGCATACAGTAATTATTCTCAGTGTTACAAATGAGAGAAAAAAGAGGGATTTCGGCAGTTAATTCTTCAGCCTGCACATTCATGCAGAAAATCAGAATTGATAATGAAACTGTGTTTTGTGTTTTGCACTGGGTATTAAATTCTGATTGTATTTAGGTTGAAAGTGGAGCTGTTTTTATTCTCGAGTCTCAAGTCTCAAGTGGCCGTTGATTGATAGCGATTTGTTTGTACATTGTACATCGTTTTTGCATTTTTCCTGCGAATTCCTTTTCGTTACATGTGGACACTTGTGGTCGTTATCCTAACTCATGTGTAAATTTTTTGCTATCCACAATCCACAGTTATGATTGAGAGATGACAGGTCCGGGTCCAATTTTTATACCCCGTTCTCGAGAGTCGAGACTCGAGAGTCGAGAATGAAATTGGACCAGGAAAAAATGACATGTTTATGAAATTATACAGATATGTGTGTTTTGTATTTTGATGCCACTTGAGAATTGACAGAGTGACCGAATTTCCAATTTTAATTACGCAAGAGTACACAATACACCTGCACCATGTGTGTTGTGTGTTTTATGTGACGTGATTAATTGTAAGTACAAAGTAATGAAATGAGAACTAAAATATTTTCTCAGTCTTGACAGTCAATATTTTAACACGTATAAAAGTACAAGATTCAAGACTCAAAATGATAGAGTTTCAAATATTTTGAGAGATAGCCAAATCAGTTGAATATTTAATATGAAAATGCTCAATGCTCAAATCTAAATTTCCCTTAAAATTACCCATTTTCAATGTTCAATGTTCAATTTTCAATTTTCGCCTGTTGTCTGTGCGTGGCTGAAACCTTTTTCTTAGTTGGCGTTGTCGGATTTCATGGCAATATTTTCCATTGAGAAATCAAGAATTGTGAGCTTCAAACTCTGTACATTGTACATTGTCCCCTCACAAAACCATTGCAACTGTGTAAATTCATGTTTTTTAAAGTTAAAAATCTGTTGCCCTGGTTTTTTTCCGCAACGAAAAAGTTTGTTTCAATCATTTTAAAACAAACTCTCGTACATAATTACAGACATTTTCACAATTTGCTTTATTTCAATTTTCAAAATCAAAACAACGGCGTTCATTTTTAAAGGATTAAAAAATTAGTTACAGAGCATCTTGTTGAATCCGCGTGTAATAAAAACCGCCATTTAATCGGATTTTCTACGTTCAAAAATGAAATATCTTTCTCTGCCATTTCGATTCTTCTCAGCAGAAAACAGGTCAAGGTCAAGGTCAGGGTCAAATCTGTGTGGTTTTCTTGTAATGCTGATTATCCTCATGTATTTTGCAAGCTGTTGCAGTCTTGGAGCCGAACTTCATGGCAAGAGAAGCAAGAGAAAAGGACCAACTCCACCGCCAAATTTCAATGGTAATTAAAAATTCATACAAAATAAATTTTCAGTCTTCCTTTTTTAATTAGTGTTTTTTAACTTTGCTGTATTTCTCGTTTCAGTTTCGGCGTGTGAGTTCAAATGCGTGTACAAAACGTGCTTCAAGGATGAAATTGAAGGATTTGGACAGAAAAGGAAAACTTGTTGCAAGTGTGATGGGAAAAAGAGCAGTCGGAAGCAGACGCAAAAGTGGACTTGGGCGTGTTGCGATGACTGTGTCTGGTTTTTACCCGCGGATCCAGGAATGTGCTGTTTAAATGAATGCGCCGCGTTTCCAGAGGGCGTGCCGGGGCATCCCGCATTCGGCTCAAGAAATTTCGGCTCATTTAATGTCATTTTCCTACTGGTCATTTTTTGTTTATGGTTCGGGTTTCCGTTGCCGTTTCCGTTTCGAGTTTTCCAAAATAAACCAGAGATGTAATGACCAACAACATTTTCATTTTTTAAATGCATTTGACTATTTTTATTCCTGATTTTATGTCATATTTTAAAGAGGAGAAGCATTTTTATGATACAAAATTTTTGCATAATTTTGAAAAATTCACAATTATGTTGATTTTAATTCCAATGAAATTTAAAAATAATTGATTTCGTCATTTTCATTTTTTGGCCCGTCAACTCCGGCCAATTGAAGAGTTTTTGTCCACGACTGCTCATAAATTCTTGCATGCCAAAATTCCTTGACCTCGTTGACCTCTCGAGACAATTTTACAAAATAGTTTGTCCCAGCGACCACCTGCTGTTTGTATTCGACCAAGGTTAAACTCACATCCTGATTTTGACAGTCCTTCCTCTCCAGGGAAACGCCCAATTTTCTACAGGCTGCGGCGTGAATTTCCGGCGCCAATTTTTGAACCAGAGTATTGACTTGCGCACTGGGTGGTTGTTTCTGGCCCAAACCGCCTGCTCTGATGCTTTGAGGTCTTGCTGTTGGAAGCTCCACGATGGTTAAGCCAGGAACAGTAGGGAGAGAAATGGTGGGAGAATTTCTCCAACCAAAGGAATTTGAAAATGGACTACTACTAGGGACCTCTCGTGGGATTTTAGAACGAACACTCAATCCCGCAGGGCGTGGAAAGACGGGCGCTCCAGTATATTCCCATCCGATTTTCTCTGCTCGGATGCTTCTCTCGGCAAGACTAGCAGTGGGCGATGAACTTGCTTTATAGACCACCCAGGTCTCAGTGCCATCTATATTTAATAAATATTAAACAAATTAGCGAGGCCCAGCTTTAACTCCATTTTAGTTCAATTTTTTGAAAATATTGATTAAAATAGCAATAATAGCAAGACTAGCCAGGGGAATTTGTAAAAGAAGCCCCAGCGACTGCATAAACGCCCTCTTTCTCATTTTTGGTGAAGATGCATCGGCCATCTTGAACTGGTTTCCAATTCTCCTGCACAAGTGGGTGAAATCCGTGGTCAAGGCGAAGTGCCCCAAGACAGGCGTTCGGATCATGCCCGTTTTTCTCGTTATAAACTAGAAAAACGGATTCGCGATGTTCTGAAGATGGGTCCGGGTTTCGAAGGATTTGTGGGTCTTTTCCTTCCGGCAAGAGTTCAACGGGCGAGCCGGTCATAGTTGTTGGGCAGGACATTGTGCTGATGAAAAGCTTCCACCCAACCTTATGCGAATTCTCGTAATCGGCCCTTCCGGCGTGACCGGAGAAGACAAAATAAAGGTCACCCGGACCCTGGTTCAAAACGGTACCCTTAAGAATCGTGTACTGGGCGTCACCTGGCGGATGCACCCTGCAAACAAAAAACAGAAAATAATAAATTTAGGCTCAAATAGAAATCCTTGAGCCTTGAGCCATAGAAAAAACTTATTTATTTCTTTTGATTACTCGATGGGTTGGCCAAATTGAGCTTCCATTGGATTGGCGCCCTTTCCTTCGATGACATAATATCGACTTGTGCTAATTGTCTCGTTGATCTCCATTGAAAAATAAATGAACCAAGCGCCATCTATGAAGAGGAGCTTGGGGCCGAAAATCCACCGATCCGCATCCTTGAAATCCTTGGAATCCTGTAGCTTGAAAACATCTCGCCTCGTTTCTCCATAAGCCTGCGGATCCCACTCCGTCAGTCTGCGACTGCGCATGACAAAGAGGGATTGTGATCGTTGGGTTGCCTGATGATCCGGCGGATTGACGGAGACGGCGTAGTAAAATCCATCCGAATGGAGATGCATGGAAATCCCATAGGGATCCAACCACGGAACAATGGGATTTTTATAAAAGTTGGCATTGGAATTGGCGTTGGAATTGGATTGGGCATTTTCTGCAGGTTGAGGCAGGGCGAACGGACTTGTGACGCCTCGACTTGAGGAGGGAACAGTTGGCAGTGTAATTACCGGAGGAGCACGAAATGACGGCAGCGTCGGCGACAGCACAGCTGAGGAAATGCATGAAATATTTTGAAAAATTACGATGAGGAGGATCAAAGAAATTGATGGAAACAACTTGTTCTTCTTGTGGCTGTCGGGCATTTTTCTAGTGCGGATTGAAAATTGTGTGAGACTTGCTTTTGCCACTGCTCTTGGCCGTTTGAACGTAGAGGATGAAAAATGCTACAATCTACAATCTACGCGTAAAAATAGTGCAGAGGAAAAAAGTCGCAAGATCTCTTTGTATTGAAAACAGCAACAGCAAACACTTGAGTGAGTTGAAAAACAAGTCAATTAAGTTCAATTGACGTGGAATTAAAAACACGAAGGAGCAAGTGAAATTTCCTTGTGTCTTGCGTAACTCCAGTTCAAATGATTGGAGCATCAATTCCAATTTATGGCCTGAGCGTTGAGCGTGTGTCTCTGGTCTCTGTTGTTCGGTCTCTGGGAGCAGCTTAAATTGTCCTTGAATTCCATTTAAAGAGGAATTCGTATGAAAAACTTGAAGATTGATCGTGGACCATTGGCCATTCTCGACGCTCGACGCTCGACGCAAAATACACTGGAAATTGTTGTAGATGAATTTCTCATGAATCGTTCCTTCCCATAAAATGATTATTTTTTTGCGCGCCCATTTTAAAATTAATGTATTGATGATTGATGCAGAATGCACAGTGTACAGTGTACATTTTACATGGGAAATATTATGTAATATTCGGGTTTTGCATGTCCTTTGGTATTTTTTGTAGAGTGATAGGTTTTGCCTGTTGCTCGTAGTTTGCTGTTGGTTGTTTTTGCATGTGTGAGGTTGCGGGAGGATGTCAACTATGAAATGCGCATCAGAAAAATACTTGATTACTATGAAATATGATGAGTAATCACATGACCATCCAACACTCTCATAATATCCGTATCCGATGGCGTCAGGGTCTGTGTCCCCCTAGAGAAATAGCTATTACTCTGGCTAAGAGAAATGACTACTACTCTGGCTAAGAGAAATAGCCACTACTCTGGCTAAGAGAAATAGCCACTACTCTGGCTAAGAGAAATAGCC
>JAQGBH010005613.1:0-14014 GCA_034698265.1 Sminthurinus aureus | reverse complement strand
CAATCAGAGAGCATTTTCTCCAGCTGACGTCACAAGTTCACAAGCCACGCCTCAGAATCTTCAATATAGGAATCTGCATACACATGGGTAAACTGACTGAAAAAACATACCTTTTTTGTTTTTAATTTTTAAACATACTAAACGCTGTCTCTGAAACTTCCCAATATCCTTATTCTATGGCAAAGTAAACGAAGTTAAAAGGGTAAAAGTTTAAATTTTTTTATGCAGTACTTTTGGAAAACAATAAAAAAACGTCGAGTGCGGACTTATGCCCCGCAATCTCCTAACTGTTTGATAATTTAAAACATTTTCTCAACTAAACATGCAACACGGCAAAACATATCTTGCGGTGGAGAATCGTTTAGTAGGTATTCGGAGCACTAAAGTTTTCAGGTTTTCAGTTTGTACTTACAAATTGTAAAAGATCATTAAGAGTGAAATTTTATGGTTTTGACTAAAATTTTAAATTATATTTCAAGGCTATCGAACCTTGAAAGAACTCTTTGAATGAAATTAAAGCTTGATTGACAATTCGTCTATGTAATTCCAAAAATGGCTTTGTCCAATGTCTTTAACATGAATTGGTTCGTTGAAAACACAAACACTCACCATCTACAGTTGTATTATATCATTTTTGAAAAGCATTTTTTATCATCGGCGTCAAAGTCTAACATTCAATAAACAATTTAATTTGGACCTTTATTTACATTTTTTCCTTTAGTTTCCAAATTGTCTTAGTCTCGTGAGCCAATGTGAAACAGACCGAGAAGGGATGAAAAAATAAGGTGAAGGGGAATTATCATTAGTACATTATTTATTTTAACATCTGGATATGCACCTTTCCTTCAACAATCAAGGAAAGTATAAAAATACGGAAAATTATGGTCAATATTTTAAAGATGTAGACTTGGATTGGAAGTCACAAATTCAACTATTTACGTTCATCATTCCAAAAGCTTATTACTAGCAAATATTTGTTCCGGGAATTTCCCTTCTTTTTAATTTTTTTCTCCTTCTTTGTTCCCCAAATGCATAAACCATTTCAAAAGCGTCGAATCTCGAGTCTCGAGTAGTTTTTTAACTTTACACTTTCCATCTACGATTTATTGTGATTGCATAGTGTACCAATCGTCAGCATACCATTTAATTTTCACCAATTTTTACGGATAACTACAAATGCGAATTATAATAACGTGAACGAAGAAACTGATTTTCTGTAGCGAACCGAAACCGTAGCAAAATAATTAGTTAGTGTAGAAAAAAATGTTGAGTCTTTTTGACGATCCTATAAAAAAAAGAGTAAATCGACGTATTTTGGACTCTTTTAACTTGCTAGACAATTCAGTTTCAAAGCTCTGCTATTATTCGTTTCTTGCGCTTTAACAAAATGAAAACTCAAGAGCAAACGTCAAGAAAAAATCCAACAGAGCACAATGGTGCACTCTGTCCTTATTCAACAAAGATTTTAGGGAGCTACAAACAACACTTGAAAGTCCACTCGACTGAAAAGCGCTTCAAATGCCCCGAATGTCCCTACAGGACAAAAGTGAAGAATAGTGTCAAAACCCACATCAAAACTGTGCATTTCCTTCTATCCGCAACCGGATCTTCTCGACCTTTTCCGTGTTCACATCCTGGATGCAACTTTGCTGCAAAGGAAAAATCACATCTTAGTAAACACTCAAAAATCCACACTGAAAAATTCTTTTTCTATTCGCATCCAAACTGCAATTATTCTGCAAATAACAAACAAACTCTCGTCGTTCACACTCGAACTCACACGCGAGAAAACCCATTTGTTTGTCAATTTGTCAATTGTCCTGTTCTTGCCAAGGTCAAGTCTTCTTGTGGGCCACTCGAGGACACACACCAAGAAAAAACCGTACAAATGCCCTCAACAAAATTGTGAATATTCAGCAGCTTATAGTATAAATCTCAAGCACCATCAACTTAACTGTCACCCAAAAGATGACGAAGAACGTCCTTCATTTTCTTGCCCAATTTGTGTATATTCCACGAATTACAACGGAAATCTCCCCGAGCACATCAAAAGTCACACCCTGGAAAAATTCTTAAAATGTGACGAGCCAAATTGCGACTTTGATGCAAGGAAAAAACAAAAACTTGAATTTCATAAATTTTCTAAGCATTCAGATAAAAAACCCTTTGTCTGCTCATTTGAATCATGTGACTTTCGTTGTAAACAGAAATGCCATATTTCACAGCATTTGAAGAGTCACAGTGAGGAGCGGCAGTTCAAGTGTGAACTTTGTCCATTCCGAGGAAAAACAAGAGGAAATGTGGGAGCTCATTTTAAATAAGTTTATTCGGACCTCAGACCTTTTAAATGTACAGAACCAAAATGTGATTTCGCAACAAAGACCAACAAGGATTTAAACACACACATTTTGTTTCATAAGGGAGACAAAAAATTCGCGTGTTCATTTCCGAATTGTGATTACAAAGCTGTTTTGCAGAACACGGTCGAAGCCCACACAAAACGTGTTCACTAAGTGAAGACTAAGGGAAAATAAAATTACCAGTGGGCACAGCAAGTCTCAAAGTTGACGATCCATCAAAAATCCAGAATGTTTTGTCTGTGTAAAGGAAAATAATGTAAATATTCAGGTAAAAAGTGAACTGCTCTTTTTATGGCATTGAACATGAGCAATCAACAAGCAAATAATCTTTATGTTAATCAAAAAAACCTTGTTATTTTACCTTCTGGTGAATTTTCAGAACAGTTTTGAAATAAAAGTAAAGTAGCTGTAAATATTTATTCTTCAATGTAAACTCTGTATGTAATTTTACAAATATTTGTTGATAATTATGAGGAAATGCTGAATAAAAGCTGCAAAACTGTAAACTGATCACGCCGATCAACAATAAATTGAGAAATACCTTGATCAATTTCATAGCACCAATAGGGGATACTGATCTTTAAAATATTTTTGCCCTATTTAATGTCATGACTTACAAACGGCGTCAAACTTGTTCAGAAAAATTAAATACCTTTTGGTTTTCTTTACTGTGTCTTGAGTCTTGGGCAACTGTGCTTCTTTTTTTACATCAAGCACATTTTGTTGTGTATTCATTTTTTCTGTCATTCAGTTGTCAGCTTTGCGTTAGTATTTAAAATTGTTGCAATTCTAGCAGAAACGTAAGTTACAGTTCTCTTGCGTCTTTTTTTCACGATTTTGTCAGGTTTTGTTAAAAATTGCAGGAGCAGGTATTCGAATTCAGGCTTGCTCAGCAAATCAACCAAAAGCTAAATAAAGTTGACAACATTTCCACGTAATTTGACTCTGGATTATGGATTACTGATGACGTTTCATCAATGGAACGTTGGAAAATTTTAATTTGGATTTGGAATCAAGTCAAGTCATGAAAAACCTGAAAAGTGATCAAGTCAAATCTTAAATGATTTAGACACAAAATAGGTGCTTTTGAAATATTTGGCCTGTTGCTCTGTATTTGACGTGGAAACAAAATTGTTATTTACTGCGGTGGATTCTTGCTTGTTGCTCTTTATAAACACACCAGATCTACATATCTTCACAAAGTAGAAGGTAATATTTAGCGCTAACATATTAAACGGCGTCAGAATCACACATTACGTTGACTTTTTTTCAATTCACGTTAAAAATATGCTTGTAATTTTTGCATGTAAGTATTTTGTATTTTGTACAAGAGTTTTGTGGTCCATTTACAAGTTTTCAGTTTTCAGTTATCAGTGCCTCAAAATCGATCAGTTAATGTTAATTCGCGGACTTCTAAATTTTCCATGCAGCAACACGAGGAGCACTAATGTCTTTTATTTACAGACAAGTCAAATACTGTACATCGTAAACACTATCGCATTATTCATTTAGAATTTAGCCCGATTTGTACGAAAAAAGAGTTATTTCTGCTTAAATATTTCTGATGGTTGTTTTTTATTATTTTGCAGATTTTAAAATTAAATCATGCTAAAGTTAAAAATCCTCCGTTCGGGACGATTTTGATTCGCCTTTGAAGCATAAGTGCTTAAGGCTCCAGATTCCAGAAGCAAAGCTGTCAACTCAATGTACTCAGCCGGACACGAGAAAACAATACTCAGCTTCACTTCCTACAAAACTAAAAGTAATGGTTTTGAATTGCTTCGAAAATGAGCTACATTTTTTGAGTTTTTGTCTACAAATTTTTAGTGATGTTGAACAAAAATATGCGATGGTTTTGGAGTGGCACTCGAAAATTTAAGATTAACAAGTAAAACTTCAGATTTCATATTTTTTAGATTCCAGGGAATTTAAATTACATGACACAATTTTAAATGAAGTTCATGCTGAAAATTCGAACACGATTTACACAGGACGAAGAGTAATTTGTGGAAGTCCCTAGAATAAGTAGCAACTTGCGGATATAAACTTTATTGCATATTCATATACTTCAGTACAAGGGCTAACTATCCTGAAAATTTCAAGTCTCTAATGTAATTGGAAGTATTTTAAAAAAATTAATTAAATTTGAATTTCCAATGCTGAACATAGAGGGCGGGAAACTTCTTTTGCCTCTCTCTAATAATCTAAGGATGTACGAGTCACTAATTCTAGAATGGACTTCCGCATTTTATATCCGATTTCAAAAAAGTTTTACATTATCCAAACCACCGTTTCGGAAACAAAGTATAAATAGTTTCATTTTCTTTCTTTAGGAATCTCAACATGTTTTTTCTAGTGTCTTCTGAGGCAATTTGCCGTTTTGGATCTGTATTCACATCCTTTTTCTTTGCATTGGCACGGTTTTTCCTTCCTGTGAGTTACGAGATGTTTATTCAATTCATCCTTTGTCTTTGCCGCGTAGTGACAGACCATCTCTTGACATTTGAAAGGTCGAAAGTTGGGACCAGAATGCATGCGCTTCAAATGAGTGTTAACGACTCCTCTCGTTTTTGCTCTGTAGGGACAAAGTTCACATTTGTACCGTCGCTCCTCACTGTGACTCCTCAAATGGACTGCAAATGAAGATTTAAATTTAGAACGGAATTCACATGACTGGAACGAACAGGCGAAGGGTTTCTCATCCGAATGCACAGCTTTGTGAAGTTTTATGCTTTGCTTTGACTTGGCTTCAAAATTGCAATTCGGCTCGTCACATTTGAACAACTTTTCAAGAGTGTGAATTTTGATGTGAAATCCAAGTAGTCTCTTGCTTTTCCCTTTGTATTCACAAAGTGGACAGGGAAATGCAGGCTGTTCTTCGCCCTCTTTTGGGGAGTGAGTCAGTCGATGGTTTTTGAGATCACCTTTTTGGGCTGTTGCATATTCACAATTTGGCTCTGTACATTTGAACGGTTTTTCTTTTGTGTGTTTTCTCGTGTGGGTCAGAAGTTCTCCGCTACGCGCCGCGGCATAAGAACAGGATTCAAATTGACAGACGAATGGTTTTTCTCCCGTGTGAGTTCTAATATGAAGAGTGAGGCTTGCCTTCGTATTTGTAGAATAATTGCAGTTGGAATAAAAACAAAAAAAAGATCTTTCTGCACTGTGGATTTTTGAATGGCGATTCAGTTTATACTGCCATTTTCCGGCGTAAGAGCATCCAGGATGCAGACACAGAAAAAGTCGAGATTGAGGCAAGTGAATATTTGTGATATGCTTATTAACATCAGCTTTCCTTTTCGCTCTGTAGGGGCACTCGGGGCATTTAAAGGGCTTCTCAGTCGAATGCACTTTCAAATGTTGCTTGTAGTCACCAAGACGCTTTGTTGAATAAGGACAGAGGGCGCACTGATATTTGTGCCCAATGGAATCTTCTGCAAACGTGTTGTCTTGTTCTTGATGATCCATTTCACTTTAAATAGGAGGTATTTCATTCCTAAAAGACGTCTGCACAAGAATAACAGTCTGCGGAGTATTTTTTCGTGTTTGCAGAACAATACCAAGGAACAGGAAAGCTGCACAGGGAAGGATGTTTTTGTTCCGAAATTTGATTTTTACAATGCACGTTTCACCTTTGAAGGTAGGGGATTGCGGGGCATAAGTCAGAAGGGGCAAAAATCCGCACTTTACGTTTTTTGATTTTTTTCCAAAAGTACTGAACAAAAAAAAATTGAAACTTTTACCGTTTTGACTTGGTTTACTTTGCCATAGAATAAGGGTATTAGGAAGTTTCAGAGACAGCGTTTAGTATGTTTAAAAATTAAAAACAAAAAAGCATGTTTTTTCAGTCAGTTTACCGTGCAAATAAAAAAACATGATTTGCAAGAATGGACAATGTGTAAAAACGGCCGAGCCTAAAAATCTGAAAAAATTCACAGCAAGTCTCCAAATATGGCTAAACATTACCATGTCCTTGGATTTGCTGTGACTTTTCGGGTTTCAACATGGTGACTCAGAGAAAAGTAGAAAAAAGTTTAACATTATCAGGGGCAAAAATCCGCATGTTTTCAATCGCGTTTTTCTGAACATACAGACAACTTCCAAGCTTTTGGTGATAGTAGCAATCATGTACGTTTGTTTAGCTTTAATATTGTGGGGATGGAAAATTTTTAGATTGCGAATTGACACCATGGCAGAGGAAAGTGTGAGGCGACGTTTTTTCTTTCAAAAAACTACCTTTCAAAAATCACTGAAAAAGTACTGATAAATTGCAAAAGTGTCTAGTTTTTTGATACAGATGTGTTGAACACATTACTATCAACTAATTTTGATAAATATCTTTTGATGAATGTGGAAGATAACGTCAGAAAAAATTCTTGAAAAGTGCGGATTTTTGCCCCACGCAATGTTAAGAAACTTGACTTTTTCAGACCCCCCTCCCACAACGAAGGGGTGACTTATAAAATCACAGAATACCATATTCTGGTAGCCAAAAGTACGTAGTTTCATGCTACATTGCAAGCGTCTGCACATAACTTCTCAGTTAATTGTAATTAAATAAAGTTTAAAATGCGGATTTTTACCCCGCACTCGCCTAATAAAAAAATCACAATACGAGAGAAAATATTATTATGATATTTTTATTCTTACGAAGACCAAACCAAGTTTCAGCTTCATTTTGAACATGTTCAACCGCAACTTTTGGTTCATATTTATGCAATCCTAAATCTTTGACATTGTCCATTAAAACCCACAAAAACAGCAACAGACTCAGAAGAACTGAAATGGACCTGAAGACATTTTCCGATGGCAATTCAACTCGAAATTTCTTGAGAGATTTACAAACTGTATTCAAGTCTTTCAAAAACTTTGAAAAGTATTTTTTCCTGGTCCAGAGAGTGAGAAGTGTATTTGCCATACAAAGAGACCACATGAACAAAATGAATTTTCCTGCAGTAAATTGATTCATCCAAGATTTGTCGTTCTTTTTACTCGCTGGAGACTCGTCTTCTTGTGGATAGAAAAACGTGTACCACAGAATCATCGTCAGAGAGAACAAATGATTAAGCACCAGTAGCATCTAAATTCATACAATTTTCAAAACCAAATCCAAACACAACATTATAATAAAAAATATATAGACAATGTTTTAACATTATATTATGTACACTTTAAAATTGCTTTATTCACAAAAAAATAGCAAGACAGTTTTGTTATACCTGAAAAATGACATTTCGATTTTGAACAGTGAATTTCACATCTTCGTCTTCATCCTTTTCTATTTTCACACGGAATGGAACCAGAAGAAAACAACTACCTCGACTGTAAAAATCCACTACGGCCATTACCAAAGGATGACATTTTTCTTCTTCGCAGTAGTGGTCTTTTTCAGTCTCTTCAAGTTTAAATTCAGATGGAATTTCCACAATTTCAAATGACTTTTTACTAGTGGAACAAGATGAAGAAATTATTTTACACCCTGGCAAAAAATCCACCATCTTCATTTTATTTTTCCTATATAGTCTTTATTTTCTCAAACGTAAATAAATAAACTGCATTGAAAATACTGTAGTGTATTTTGCTTCTTCAATGTTTGGAGTTGCAAATTGTAGGCTATTATAAATTATGAGAGAGTGGCAAAAATAACTTTTGAAGGTAAAAAAACACATAATGACAAAGTAGAGAGTGTTTGTAGTTTGTCCTTAGTTTGTAGAATGAAGAGTTTGTGACGTATTTTGTATGACTTTTAATGAGATTGAAATGAGTTGACGAGGTGCGTTGACATGTTTTATGCAAGAGCAAATGCAAAATAATTATACCTATAATTTATAAAAGTCCATTATTTGCTGAATGTATTTGCAGTCATTGGAATTTTTAGATGATTATCAAGTATCAAGAGTCCACTGTTTTTCACACACAATAGCAAGTATCCAAAAGCTAAAAGTAAAACAGAGTGCACAAGTCCTTTCTATGTAAATACACTCACTTATTGATTTGTCCAGCTCAATTATATGGTCAACTTCTCAAGGCTAAACTAATATTAATATTGATTCTACATTCATTTCTACAAAAGCCAGAACATTACGAATTACGACACCTCTCATACATAAAAGCGAAGTGAGACAAACTTTTACTAAATTAATAACAAACAACAGTTAAAGTTACATTCTACGAAATCGAGAGACACTGGAATTTTAGATTTGATGGAAAATTAAATGTCATTATTCATTTACTTGTAATTTCATAAATATTGTAAGTATACACACAAGTATTTTACTATAATATAATTTCCATCTTCTACCTGCTCGTGTGAGTTAATTAAAGTTATAAAGGTAATAGAAAATAATTGTGACATTTATTTATAATATTAAAACTTCCTGAATAAAATCACATTACATATTATTTATCCTACTGCGACTAATGAATGTAAATATAAGCTATATTATTATTGTTTCAACATTCGGAAAAAAGATGCGTCCACAAACAATAAACACCAAATTGTAAATATAAAAGTTGGCTATAAGAAACTGCAAAGCTTGTAAATAGATATAAAAAAGTATTTTTGTAAGAATACAGAATGCAGACCCTATATTGAGCCTATTGAGTATTAAGAGCAATTTTTTTACAGTATTAATATGATATACAGAAAGATTGAGATAAACAAGGGTTAGAAGTTAATTATTATTGTACTCTTGTGACTCGTATCTGCATTCGTAACCCTCATAATATATACTAGCTATCGGCTACGTTATTAAATAATAAATAACGATAATGATAATTATTGTTGTTGACAGGATTCTTGAGTGGGACTAGTACTTTTATTTCGTGTCTGCTTCGGTGATGATTCTTTTTCCCTGAGTAATCGAGATGATGAAGTTTCAGTCGCGGTTTTATTTCTTGCTTCTGGTTCCAAACGAAAACGACTTACGATTCCCCAATGATCTATTTGTATGTATTTACACATGAATAATCACAATTACATTGCATGTTCCGGTTTATAAAACAATCCAAGTTGTAAAAATGCAAAGTATTATATTATTATTTGTTTATGCTCTATAATTTGGCTTACCGCTCGGAAATAAATGTGTACCGGATATCTTTTTTTGTCCAGTAAGTCCAAAATACCTAAAATTTGTTTTTAAAACAAAATCATGCTCATTATTACAAAAATCAAAACACAAATATTATATTGAACATAATTGACCAACTACATAAACAATAAAACGGTTTTATTTTGCTACACACGTCCAATTAGTATTGTTTACTTTTTACGTAATAAAACAGGAATAATAAGCTAATAATATAATTGCTTACTCAAAATGTAGTTGTTCAGGTTCGGAATTCCGAAAGTAAAATCGATCAAAACGCGCTCTTGGCTTCACGTTATTAGGCATCTACATAAATAAAAAATAAAAGATCAAAAAATAGCGTGTATCAAATTGCGTGCAACAAGAAAATATCTAAAATCTATAGCATTCAATGTAACTCGTGTATTTGTTCTCTCGTGTATCATAAATAGGCCATATCTAATTATTATACATTTGACATTTTATGGACATTAGTCAAACGTTCTTTTTGAACTTGAAATGGACCAACTTTTATCATTTTTATAACTTTCATAGTGAACACGATCCTATTGACTGAATGAAACACAAGTTGATGTAACATGTATTAAAAGATAAAAGTAGTCAAAAACATAAAATATAAAAATATTGTATATTTATTTGCTTACACGTTTATTTGTATTTCTGGCGAGATCCCAAGTAAATCGAACATTCTCATTCCCATCAAACGTCTCCCATACATCAAACACATCACTCGGTTTCTGGACACCCACCTTCAAGTTAAAAATTATTAACAATAAATAATAAATAACAAACACAATAATAATAATATGCAACATGACTGAGCTGTGAAATAAAAAAAACATCTAAATTTTACCTAGCTTGTAAAAAAAAACATAAAAAGATAGACACACACCTCTTTATCTCTCAAATTGAGATCTCCACCAAAAATAATATTATATTGTTCTGGAAAGGACGGACATAAACCAAAACAAGTTTTTAATTGATTTTGCCTTTCTTCTGAAGATTCCTTCAAGCTCTCCAAATGAGTATTTAAAAGAGCCAATTTTACACTTCCAGTATGAGCCTAAAAAAGAACAACAACAATAATAATTATTATTTATTAGCATTTCGTTGTTTTCAAATGAAATAAATCAGGATGCTATATTTGGCAAAATTAAAGTGCACATACAATAAAATTATATATTATACACATGATTCTGTACTATACAGGCAAAAATAAAAAATATATTCATACCCTTGTGACCAAAAGTTTTCGTCCCATTTGTGATTTTGGGAAGGGGATTGTAAAATGATCATCATAAATTATATGATCCCGTCTAAGAAAAGTAGCATTAAAATAGTCGACGTGAGACAAATTAATATCTTTCCCGAGCACCTTTACATATTTGGAAATCAGTCTTTTCTCAATCATGGCAAAAGAAGATGGAATTAATTCTTGAAAGAACAAAATACTGTAATTCTCTCTGTAAGTAAATAAATAAAAAATTATGACACGTAAGTATAGAATAATAATTATAAATTCCAATATTATGATTTATATGATTTTATAGCTCATGTCTCATGTTCTAATAAATTTAAAGTTTAATTACTATATTATTAGTATCAAATAAGTGTAGTTTACAGATATGATATTAAATAACACAAAACACACAAGTTGTACTTACTTTTCAACAATGTCCAGCATTGTATTTGTCCTTAATTCTACTTCTGTAGTGTCCAGCCCATCTAAATTCCAACTGAGTATAGTAAAAGTTTTGGGTGCTAAATAATCAGGTAACTTTTCATCTTTACTCTGTTTTGCCTCTTTTCCTTTTGATGATGAAGATGCTTTTTTACTGGTTTTGTCTGGAGAATCTAATTTCCGCTTCTTTGAACCACCATCAACAGCTGAGCTTTTTGCATATTCTGCCTCAACCTGACGCTGAAATATATCCTCTTGAGCATCCTATCCATCAATTAAAAATTTTACATATGATTGATTGAGATAAAATAAAATGATAATAATATTATGTACTTAAATACCTGCATTTTCCATTTGTGTAATATCAAACATTCTCTCGCCTCATCTTCGTCAACTCCATAGAGATTAGCCAACTCTGATACTTGAGATGCTCGGATACTAGCAAAAGACATGTTCTCTTACTTTGATAACCTGTGTAATATAAAACAATGATTTTTTTTGTCAATCACAATTTATCATGTCTCGTTAAAAATTTTTGTAAAATGTAAACACAAAATACAAATGAACAAACTGATTTGAAAATTGAAGGGAAATGACATTGTAATTGAACTTACCCAGAACAACAACAATATATTAAACATGCATGTGTTCTACAAAAGAGTCAACTATAACCGTGTTAATTGTAATTAATCGTCAATTTAATGGCTCAAAATTTTGATTTCCGTTTCCCGGGCCGCGTTTGAATTTTTTATACCTGCACAAGGAAGTCGCTTGCTCGTCTCATTTTTCATCGATACGCAAAATTCTTTTAGCGAAGAAAAAACAAATAAACAGGAGAATGATGGAGACAGAAGAGAGGAAAACATAAACAAAGAATTGTCAACTCTGTGTGTACACTGTACACACATATTTGGCAGGTCTACTAGTTTGTTTCGTCACTCACATCTATCTAAAACCACCCACCCAGACTCCAAACTCCAAACTCAATCCATATTTAAAAATGATGGTATCGTAAAATTGTGTAAAAGAGGTTACCATGGGGTTGCAAAGTGTGATTGGAACAGTTTTGGTCGCAACCTTTTTCCTGGCTATTATTTTTCTTAAACTAGATTCAGGTGCGTGCCATAACATTTTATGTAAAAACTTGAATGAACAGAATTGCAGAATAGACTAAAGCAAGCTGTCTTTTGTGGTTTTAATTAGTGACTCTTTGTTTTGTTGTATTCTATGCTCTATGAAATGAAATGAAATGAAAAGGTGAAGGACTTTGCATGCCAAGAAGTTACTACATTTGCAGAAAATGTCCACATAAACTGGAGAGCAATGACGAAGTTTGTACAAAAGGGAAAGACAAAGAGTGTTATCATTGGCCAGTAAAACAATGCTGTGAGTATTGCTGCGGAGTCCACACCTGCCAAAAAAATAATACTCAGGAAGAATATGATTGGATGGTCAAGGAAAAAGAAAGACAAAAAAAGACTCGTTGAATCTTGAATCCAGAGTCTCGAGTCTTGAGTCAAGGAAAAATTGACATCTACATCTTTGGCTTTTGATTGTCCAAAGTCTAAATCTTGTTTATTCCATATTATTATTATACATGGCGAAAATAATTTTCAAATACTTACACGGTACACTTATAATGTAGATTTAGGTTTCGGGGAAAAAACTTGATTGTTTCCCTAAAACACATTTACGACTGTTTTGGATGGGAAACACAAAACACATTCATGATATATTTTGGTCCGATTTAAAAATCATGACTGAAACCGTAAACCGCTTCCCATATGCATAAACAGAATGATTAATAAAATTAGGGCTTACTAAAAAAACATGGGATTTACTAAATTACTTGTAAATCCATTTAAAATTTCAATTACCGGCATTGTTGTTATAATACTAATTACTAGTTATTATTGCATTCCAGTACACACAAGCAGTACACTGTCACTGATATATTTTTGAGATCAAACCTCGTTCAGCCAATTCGAGTCCATATTTTAATGGCTTGGTTCTTCGGAGTAACCTCGTCATTGGAGGTTAAAAATCGCGTTTTAACAGAGGAGGAGCTGGTTTCACCGCGCCCCGTCTCCAAATACGCTGACCACTCGCCAACAAACAAGTCAATATTTTGGGCAGAATTCTCTTTGTCTACCTTTGATGCAACCCGGATGACCTTCGGGCATGTGGAGTTCTGCGTTTGGCCAAAAGGGGCTGAGCTGCCTCCCTCCACACGAAAAAATAAACCCGCGTATTTTGTACTATCATCTTTCCAAATGTAATCCGACCAGATCTGTTGCGGTGTTGGTTGGCCAAATAGCTGCAAGTAGACGAAACCTATGGGAACTGAAGTAAACAAAAAAAAATAAACAGCAAAATTAAGAAAATGTTGCTTTTTTGCCACTAAAAGTCGGTGTACATTGTTATATTTTTGTTGTCCCCAAAATGTATTTTTCTGCCATAAAAAAAACACTGGGCTTGTTTATGTCATTTTGAACTGCTTTTCAGCTATCCCTGGGCCTACTGTGGCTCCTATACAAAAAGTAAGAATAAGTAATGTGAAAAAATCACAGATCTCTTTAGTTACGATTTCAACGACTTCTCCCCACTTGAAAGCAATTTGCAAAATTTTACGAAACTTACTAAGCAAACGAATTTGAACTTGTTTTCTTATGTTGGCATTTGCGGCCCATGTCTGTTTTGTAAATTATCAACAAATACTTTGAAGATGTGCTAACAATTTTTACTGTGGGGGGCTACACGAAACGAAATACTGAAAATGATTGTGCGCCTCGACGTCCCACCTTCGATCTTCGATACTCGGCTGGAGAATCCAACTTGGCTCGGTGTTAGTACGGGGTTGGTCGTTAGAGCTCTCTTCTCTAATG
>JAQGBH010005612.1:0-14014 GCA_034698265.1 Sminthurinus aureus | reverse complement strand
ACGGAGTTGTAGTTGATTCCAAAATGGCGGGTTTTAATCATGGCGGAATGGGTGGAGATGGGTGGGCCTGTGAATCCGCGGAGTGAGACGAAACCCGGGAAAATGAGGGAGTCATAACTGACTTTCATAAATGGAGTCAAATCAATGACGGTCAAATTACTCATGCTCAACATAAATTCACTGACCTGCAGCCAGCCATCTTGACTCACATTGTTGACCTCTCGCATGACCTTGAAGAGTTGGACTAAAGTCTCTTGATTGACATTGGTGCCGAGACATCGGAGATCTGTTGTGTTCCCTGAAACAGGAAAACAGTCACACGGAGCGATTGCCTCTGGATCCGGACAAATTGTGACTAAAAATACAAGAAAAATTCCAATCACCATGGCAACTCAAGTTATGTTTGCTTTTTGGCAGAAATATAGATAAACTTTTTCCTAGTTTTTTTAATGTACCTGCAGAAATTATGGGGAGTCCAAAGAGACAAAATGTGGAAAAAATGTAGGGTAAAAGTACAAGAATATGAAATTTCATGTTGAAAATTGATGATGATTGAAATTGCAGCGGATTTTAATTTTTAATGAGTGTGGAAATTAAAATTCAACTGAGGTAAATTAAGTTTTGAGTTGAACCTTTTTTTTATACAGTGGAATAAACAATATTGATAATTGAAAATTCCATCAGGTCAAGAGTCGAGAGACGAGCCAGATAAAAATGATTAATCACCATCACGTTTGACGTTTGTGTGCAACATGAAAAATCAAAGCTCAAATGAAATAACATGGAAATTTAACATCGTTTCAACGTTTTATCTACAGATTTCACACCTGCTGAATTTAAAAAATGTATTCGTATAAGATTTTATTTATCCTAAATGTTTAAAGTTGTTTGCACGAAGAAATAGTAAAATTATTTAATATGTTACAAATGGAACTTGACCAAAGAGACGGATGAAGCAAAAAAAAATTAGCATAAAAGGAAAATGCTGTACATTTTACTCATTTTTAAACGTGAAAGGAAAAAATGAAATTTTTATGGTCGAAACATGACTCAAAAGATTTAACGCAGTTTTATGTACACTTCTGATTAAAGTTGCTGATTAAAGATTAAAGTACCCATACAATTTGTACATATTGGCGAAGGAAATTTCTGAACGCCTTTTCGAGAAACAACTCAAAACTCAAAACTCAATTCGTTGTAGGTTTTCTTCCATTAAATTGGAGTTGAGGCATGAGCTTGAACCCATATTCTTCAGTGATCCAGCTAATTTGATTGATGAAAAACTCTTTCCCCTGGTGCCATCTAATTCCGGAATATGGATTAATTCTCAACTGTTTTAAATCTACATCAAGAAAAATAAAATACTTTTGTCAACTTCTCATCAATCATAAAAAAGGTCATGTGTCATGAGAAATGATAATTCAAAAACTTGTTTGAACGGACCTTTCATATCCAAAATGGAGGAATGTTCTCTCTTGGTCAATGCCTGTAGCTCAGAATCGAACTCAGGACCAGACTCTGGAAGCACCCAGTCTCCAGATCCAGTCCCAGGTCCAGATCCGCTCATTTGCACTAGTTTTCCAGCTGCCTTCAAATCATCAAGACGTTGACAATTTTCCATTGAAATTCCAGTGAAACATGAATCCAGGGCAGGAAATCCTTCACCGTCAGCATCAACATCAACTTCTAGAGATTCGAGCGGAAGTTGTTTCATGTGCGTCCAAATCCAACGACCGACTTGTGAAAACTTGAACTCATTCCGTTCTGATTCCATTCCATCGTTTTCTGCTTGGTTTTCGGCTTCTTCTTCAATTTCTTCTTCTTCAAATTCTTCTTCTACGATTTCTTCTTCTTCGGCTTCTTCTTCTTGGACTTCTTGGACATGGTATACCACAATATTACTCGTACCACTACATTCTAATTCTGATTCTGGCGGAATTTCTTTTTTGATCTGAAAACATGCGAGATTTGGACACAACAGAGCCAATGTAATTATACAGCTTTCCGTGAATCGGATGTCCTTGTTGATCAAACAGCAGAGAGTTTTGATATTTGGAAGCTGAGGGACAGAATCTGGTTGAGGAAATGCACTTGAACAATGCACCACTTGGAAATCTGATGCGGAACAAACAAAAGTACAAAAGAACAAAATCAGAGAAATCTCTAGAAAAACATGCAAAATTTTAGGGTATAAAATATGTTTGAAATTTTACGTACCCAAATCACGTACAGCTGAAAAAATTTCCCTTGACCTTGTTTCTGGAAGGAAAAATGGGAAACGAGAGTCATGTGGCTGGCACAGGGTCAAAGCGGTCAGATTTTTGAACGTTGGCGGATGAAGATCAATTAAAAATCCAAGGGGTCCCAATTCCAATTTTCTCAGAGTATTTTTACTGGATTCCAAAACATTGGAGAGGAAATTTGTAGCATCAGCAATAAAATTCGGATCAATCAGATTTGGATTTGGATTTTCACTGACGGCGACGTCTACTTTGAAATAGCTCAATTTGAAGGCCCGAGAGAAATCATTGGATATTTTTGTCTCAGAGAGAAACTTGTGATCCAGTTGGATTCCAGTGTTTTCTAGCAGATGTAATTTTCCTCGGGAGTGAAGAAACTGAAATATCCCACAGAGGGCGTTCTGCATATGGTTAATAAAATATTTGTCTTCGGATCTAAAAGAGGGATTCAGCACACGAATTTTCCTCAGATTGACTGCAGCACCCAAAATATCACTCAAAATTCCGGGAGAATACAAAAACATAAAGTATCGAATAATTACAACTTTTAAGTGTGCGAGTTCAACTGGAACTGGATTTGTTTCTGGCTCGGTATTTTGAGAGGGAGGAAACAACATTAAGCTGGGATTCCAATCGCAACCGCCGCCCAAGTAAATGTCTAAAGCTAATTCTTCCAGATCCGGAATTTTATTCACGAGTACATCTCTGAGCTCCTTTGTTAAGGACTCAAAGTCTTGAGTAATAAATTTTAAGGCCAAATATTTGATTTTGGTTCTCTGATTCGGATTCGGATTTGGTGGAGCAAAATTGGTCAGTAATTCAATCCAGTCCTCATGATCAGAAAATGAGACGCAATCGGCTAAAACGGAAAAACGAGCATAGGGACAATTTTCAGAGTTTTTCGTGGCTCTCACAAAATCTTTGATACTGTTCCATTTTTTCCCTCTTTTGTTGAGCGTTGACACATTTTGGTCGTACTGATTAAAATTAAAATAGATAATAGTGTCAGATCTTGTTGTTAAAATCCGGCTTGAAATTTCCCTCCATGTTTTGCTGAGGAGACGACAAGCAAAAAGACTTTGAGGATCAACATTTTCCAGGATTTTTGTCAGCATCTGGACCAGAAACAGAACAAAAAATCATGTAAATTAGCTCTTTTAACTTTTGCAGTTGATTGCATTTAGATTTAAATGTAGGATAAAATGACAAGGAATTGTTTTTATTTGTTTTAACCTCTGCCGGAAAATTATTCAATGACACTTCTTTGACCCCTGACCCTGACAATTGCTCTTGACCTTGACCCTCGCCAAGACAAGTTGATGACGATGAACTCTCTTCCTCTGGATTTTCATCCAAATTCTAACCAAAACACAAATTAACACATTTTTGTATGAACCAGGTTAAATATTTTATGTTTATATAGAAGTGGAAAATATTGAACTAAAGTTGCGTTTTTTACATACCTTTTTGATGGTTTCCATCTCCTTCTTTTCCATTTTTGCACACAATCAGTCCCGGAAAAAACTCAGCAATAATTTGACCAATTTAAGCTAGTGAAAGAGAGTATTATTTATGTAAACGCTTCAAATAAAAGATGGGTTCATACAGACACAGTGTGTAGTGTTGCCAGAAGCCTAAAGTAGACACTAAAAAAAGACACTAGACAGCAGATTTATAGAAAATTTAAAGTACTATGGTAATTTGAATGGATGAAGGAGCCTTGGCCTTGGATTGCTGGTGTTGCTGTGGCTTAAAATTTAAAATATCCACACACTACACACTGAATGGCTTACGACCGTCGACTTGAAACTTTAAGGACAGAAAAATAAAAGGAAAAGGAAAGAGAAGGAAAAGTTGAGATTGTATTCTCTAAGTCAATGTACAATGTGTCTTCAATATTAAAAATCTACAAGTACTTTTTATCTCCAGACTTTGAACGCTGGAAAATGGACATGCACAATAGACAATAGATAGAACAAAGGCACAGGCACAGAAATAAAGCTATGCAGTTCAAAGGGAAGAGAACTCAAAACTCGAAGAAGCAGAGTAGAATAAAAAATAAAAAGGATCAAACTCCAAGTCTCCTTTTGGTGAGACAAAAGGCCTAGTGCAATGTATTATGAATTATGACTATTAAAAATCAATATTAGACTTGTGAAAACGGTTACCAAATTGGATTAAAAGCAACGTAAAAATGTACACACTCCAAATGTCCCTGGGTGAGTTATTTTGAAAACGTAGCCTACCAAGAACATAAAACAAAGAGAAAACTCGTCACCTGAAAATCATGGCAGTAGATTTATTTATTTTCTACCTGTCTTTAAATGAATGGCCAAAATAAATCATGGGAACTTTAGTTTAATAATGATAATTATTATTGAACAGGTTGAAAGACGCCGTTTTGTGCTCTCAAAACTATACTAATTTATTTCTGATCCAATCAATTGGACCAATTTTCCCGTGAAATAAACACAAACAAAAGCTGTTTTCAAAACCAAATATGACGTAAATATTTAATGTTTTTTATTGCTGTTAAAATGCAACTTGAGGAATGGTTAACAATTTATCATGTCCAAATTATATTGTTCTAATACAAACCTGTTTACCATTTGCTAATAATTTGCATATAATATTATATTATTTTATAATGGAAAAAAATAAGAAAAAAATCTCAGTTTCATTAAAGTAGAAAAGATTAAAAAGAACATGGAATTTTGCAACTAGTCTATTTTTGAACTTACTCAAACAAAAAGTTTAAAACAAGTAAAATATAAACCACAGAAAGAAAATTCATAAAGTAAAAAAATTATGATGTTAGATCCGTTATCACTAGTTTTAATAAAATTGAAGAATGAGATCAAAAATCCATGCAAAGATCGGTAACTTCTGTGTCGATGGCCACTTCCAGATTCGGCATTTGTTGAAAAGCAAAGAGATGAGAGACAACTGAAAATCTTTGCTTGATTTTTGCAAGTGTTTGTTTCTTAGCCTCGAGTAATTCAAAAAGTTCCTGACTGATGCATTCGTGAGTACAATACTTGAGTCTCAAAGTGGTCAAATCTATAAGAATAGTAAATCCCATTTCATAATTAAGTAATAAAATTATTATAGCAAATATTATAGTTAGTTATTATAGTTATTAATAATAATTATTATTATTATTGTAATTGAATTTTTGATGTACAAAAGGAAATAAAGTAAAAAATATTTTTTCACTACTTACGTTTCATATCCAAAATTGAAGGATGTTTTCGTTCATATCCGGTCACCACTTTATCTGAAACCTCAGTCACCCCATCAAATGCCCACTTGAGGATGTCACAAGTACTCTTCGAATATCCAGTAAAACAAGAATCAAGTTCCAGAGGAAAAGTGTATTCCAGTTTTTCTTCTTCACCATAACGCGCATAATCAAAACTAGAATCTTCGTCATAATCAGAACTATCATCGTCATAATAATTGGGTTCAATTTTTGGGATGAGAACATGCAAAGTCATCAGATATTTCATATTTGTCCAAATAACTTTACCAAACTCGGAAAAATTCTCCACAGAACTCAGATCCAAACAACTTACATTTGGAAACGTGATAGCGAGAGATTTGAGATGTCGAGAAGAGTACGAATTAAACTTGGGTTTCAAAAGTTTCACACTCGGAAATAGAGCACGGCGAGCCTTTGATTTTTTGCCCGGGCTTCCTGTACTCTCAATTTCTGCATGAATAAACAAATTCATTAATAATTATTATTATTAAGAATCTTCACAAATACAAGGAAAAGTAAAGAAGTTTTACAATCATCAAAATACTTTTTATAACTGACACAATTTTTATAAAAATAAAAAAACGAGGAATGAATCTATAAAATATAATATAAAATAAAATCTCACCCAATTCTTTCAAGTTTGGAAGGATAATATTTTTAGTCGCTGGAAAAAGTGTTCGAGGATTTTCATTTGCAGGCAAAGATAATTTTTGTAGATTGGGGATGAGAGACCAATTCACATCAGGAACAATATTTTCGCTTCTCAAAATTACGAGCTCCTTCAAAGTGTCCTTTGAATGTTCAATCAAAGTATTAATGTGGATGTTTTTGGCCTTAATTGTCATTTTGGAGAGTTTCAAAGTTTGTCCAGGATATTTTCTCCAATACTCGACGAGCTCATCACCTTTCAAAGTTGCAGATTTAATCAAATGAAGCTTTCCATATTTACTCAAAAACTCTACATCGTTTACGTTAATACTAGACCATTCATCTTCCCATTCTCCTCTAATTTCTTTTAAACTTGAAGCAGCTCTCAAAATACTTTCAACAACTCCCAAATATTCTTCGTATGCAAGACTCAACCGAAGGATCTTGAGATTAGGCAATGAAATAATTTTTGTCTTGCCATTAAAGAGCTTGAGATTTCCAGAATATTTTGTATCATCTGGCCAATCGTTGAAATCGTCAAAGATCAATTCTTGAAGATTTGGACAATATTCCGTGAGCAATTTACGTAACAATTTGATTCCTGTTACATTTTCAGGAGGACTAATCCTGATTGAGAGAATTTTAAATCCAATTTTAGTCAAGAAAGTTTTCAAGTCTTTTCCACCACCATAAAAATCCTTGAAGGAGAAACGAGCAAATGGAAAATTTTTAGACTTTTTGTAGCAGTCCACAAGCTCAGCTAAAGTTTTTTTATTTGAATCATATTCATAGGCGTATTCGTATGCTTCTTTTTCATCATGGGCATCAAATTCATTCGGAATGTCACTACGGAGAAAAGATCCACCAGAACCGAGAAAAAAATTAATGAGAGTCTTAGGTCGATGTCGAAGTACATCAGATGAGATTTCATTGAATTTCCGGTTCACAAGAGAACAACAAGAAAAAAGACTTTGAGTTGGAAGGTATTTAAAAATTTCCATCAACATCTAAAAATATCAAAAGAGAATGAATTTATAAAACAAGGGATTTAATCTACCTGCAGTATTTTAAAACAAATCAGAAAAGCACATAAAATTATTATTATTAGTGATAATTAATAATTAATTTACTTCAGGTGGTAGATCATCAATTAAGTTAGTTTTAGCTCGCTTTCCTCCTCTTCCTTTCTGTTTTCGTCCCATCTATTCAAAATACAAAACATGGTTCATCAAATCCTTGACTCGTTTTAATATTTAATATTATACAACAAGAGAGAAGGATTATAATTTATAAAGTATTCATAAAATAACAAGTAAAAACTAATATCAATATGAATTCTAGTTCATAATAAAAGTTCATGTCAATAATATTGTATGTAATATGTAATACACAAAACAAAATAATGATTACTTTTGAAATACCTTTGATGATAAAATGTAATTGACTTCCGGTCACTTATGATGAAATTAACTACAATTGAAAAATATACCAAACAGCAAACAAATACGATTGATATGAAAAATAAAAACATGCCAAAGCATGTCCAATCAAATCAACAAACAACAAACAAAATCACGATATTCACAAAAGAGTCCAATCGTTACCAATAATTAAATACTTGTCCTATAAAATAAAAATCTTACCTTTTTCATGTAAATAGTTTAAATAATAATAGTTGATTTTGTCCAACCTCAGTTAAAATACCACAAAATGTTCAGCTTTGTCCAGTAAAATCAAATTTTAACGGATCTCGTCGATTTGAATGACGGTGCAGATTCGCGAAGGATAAAAATGAATCCTTGTTTATTCTCAATTCTCACAGATGAAAATTCTCAATTTCTTTAACTTTTCTGTTAATTAGATATGCACATAAAAATAGTTTAAACACATAAATAAAATTCCCAAGAATTAAAAATATTATTCAAGATTCAAGACTATTGTTTCCTAGTTAAAAATTGTGCACAAATGTATTTCTGTGTGAAATAAAAGTCTATTTGTAAGACATATGAGTTCTTATAGTTTCTCTACTTTTTCATGAAAACGAATGAAAATCCAAATTTAATTTCAAAAAGCAGCAGCTGAATTTAAATGGTTTAAAGTTAAAAAGTCAAAGGTCAAGGGTCAATGTGGAAAAAAGAGAAGAGCATTGACTGTATTGTCGAGAACAGACCGGACAAAATTTACAGCAACGCCCTGTTCAACCCTATAAAAATTCCCTACTTGTATTCCCATCGCCCTGAAAGACCAAATTCGGCGTAGCAAAAGTTGCTCTTTAGGATTTTTTGGCAATCGCCCAAACTGATTTTGAGTCTGGCGTTTAAAATTCTCCGAGGATTGGAACACAAGCTCCATCCTTCCAAAGAGTAGGACAAGTACAAAGAGGGAAGATTGTCCAATATAAAAGTAAATGCAAAGCCAAAACATGTCGTCCAAGTCCGAATTTGGCTCTCGGTGAATAACTGCGTAATTACAGAAGACGATCCCAGTCAACGACAGTGGAGTGATGGAGCAGATGACAAAGGGGTTGACAAAATTATTATTGCATTTGATTAGAATGGCCATTCGCGGAAAGAAATTCATCCTCCTTTCAATTTCAATCAACCTCAGGTCAATGTTGAGGTCACTGGAGGTCAAATTCAGGTCAAAGGGACGTTGATCCATTTCACTCCATTCTTTCACCACGGCTGCAAATAAGACGAAAGGGAATGCGTTTAAAGTGATGATGAAGAGGGAATGGAGAACAAAAAAGACGACCAACCAAATGTCGACCAAAACACAAAGTAACTGCACTACAATTTTGTAGTCCCCACACCCACTCAAGTTATCTTCCCCGCAGAAAACGGGTGGAAAGGAAAATAATACAAGTTCGATGACCAAACTCGTAGTAAATTATTACAAATGGCAAAAGCACCGCTCCACAAATTCCGCCAGAAATGAGCAGACACATTGAATTTTGGATCATGCGCATTCGATCCCAAATCGAAACTTCATTGCAAAATTCATCTACAAAAATACAAAAACATTCAAACCATTTAAAAAATATCATCACGATGATGATGATTTTTACTCTAAAATCTTTGAAATTTGAAAATACCTGCAAAATCCCCCGCGATTTTATAAATTTGGTTGAAAACTTCAGCGCCCTCTTGAGGTTTCAATAGAAAAGTTGTGAAGAAGGCAACATATAAAAGTATAAAAGGAGAAAATGCGAGTAGACACATTTTATCAAAACTGATGCCATTTCGTTGAACGTCAGTCCAAAAATTTGGACAGAGTAAATGATACATCAAAAAAGAGACTCGAAGGAATATTAAAGAGTTACAAATGAACCATTTTCTCTGTTTTTGACTGTTTCCCGCCGTTACCATTGCCTGCCCATTCCCTTCAAAATTTGAAACCCTTTGCAGTGAGTAGTGAGTGATTCCAACAGAAGAGCAAAAATTGATAAGTTTTTCCGTGTAAAATTCAACTGTAAAATTCCTTCTAATTTCCAGTTTTATTTTACTCCAGGTAAAAAAAATACTCGTTTTCAGTTGGATTAAAACTCCGAGACATTTTCTAATGAATCCCATTTTCCCTTGCGATTTTTGTAATGGATGAATGAATTTATCTGGTTGATTCTGGAAAATGTCCGTAGTCAAGAATTTAAACAAATTGTTTTGGAATTCGTAGTTTTTGTTTGTTTACCTTTTCAAATTCCAGGTTTACATGAAATTGAAAATGACGTATTTCCAACCTCCAGCTTTTTTCCCTTTAGCTTATTCATGCCAAATGCTGATCTTTGTTTACCCGTTACTTCACTTTAAATTTAGTACAACCTTTCAAAGCTCAAAACCCGTAATTTAGAAAATTTAAAAAGGTTAAACAAACACTATGTAAAACGCAACCAAATTGAAAACAGAAAACGGATTGCCTCACTGAAAAACATTTCAAAGAACTTCCCATTAAATCCGCAATTTCAATTTCAAAGAGCCTTACATGTAAATAGGTTCAATAATAAAGTCGAAAATCGCCACTTCCTGCCGATTTTGTATCGCCGTCAAAGCATTAATTCTGTAGGAAGTCAAGTTGCCAGTAAAAACAGTATCGTTGGTGTCCGATATTACAAAACTACTGACGCAAATATTATTTCTTAAAGCATCTCCAAAAAAGAGCGCCACCAACTAATTTCAAATATTTCCACTAGATGGTCCCACTATGTAGTTCAGAACGTATCCAGTAGATGGCGCCACAAACTAGTTCAAATTCCGTCCGCTGGAGGGCTAGTTTAGCAATCGATGCAAAGTGTGCTCAATGCACAGGGACGGACAACAATATCAGCTCCGCTTCCTATGAAATGAATTTATTTTCTGAATACGACTGAATAATCCTGTAGTTGGTTGTTGTTGTGCGTCATCCAGCTTTTTCAATGTTTACCATGAAAATGGACTCCAAATTAAAATTTGAAAATACGTTCTTGCATAATGCATAATCCAAACATTTGTTAATTGAATTTTGAACCTGGAAAAACATTTGGACAAGACTGAAGGGAAAATGCGTGGAAGAATAAGTCAGACAAATAGGAAAAGCTGTAATATGTGCTGTTACTACGCGGTTTTATTCCTACAAGCCGAATCCGGATAACCGAATTGGAATTTGGATTCGGATCGAGAGGCTACTGTTTGTAATTTGTATGCAATGTACAGTGTATGATTTATTTCGCGTATATTTATGTCATAATATGTAAAAGGCACAATCCGCTTGGAATTTGGAATTTTGTGGGAAGTTCAAATATTTTCCCATTTTTATTCCCTTGGTAATTTGTACTTTGTAATTAATGTTCCCATTGATGTTTGTAATTTTACTACTAAACAAAATACAAAAGACGTTTAAAATGTGCAGAAGGCACAACAAATAATAACTCAAATAAAAAATTTACAAAGAGTGTGCACTCAAAACTCAAACTAAAATGCAAATGTAGTTGAAGATTAAAATTACCCAGGACCACAAAAGTAAACATGTCACAACCAAACTCTTTTCTCAAAGAAAAAGAATGTCCGCCAATTTGAAAACTACCGTTTTGAACTTGTTTTCCCGCCTTTTTAAATTCTTCCGTTTCAAAGCCGTCTACAGTAGAAACTAAGGGATGGACGATGAGGCGAAGAGTGGAACAAGTCGCGTTGCCAGTGAAACTGCTCCATCAGCTCAAAACTCGCAATATACTCCCGCTCAAAATTCAAATTCACGTCCAGGTCCATGTACAATAAATCCATGTTGTAAATGTTGCTGCAAGGGGAACCTAAGGCAGGCCTGCTTTGCCATTGGGCTGCTTGAACTGGTGAGTTTTTTAATAATAAAATTCATTCAAAAGTCAATATTTTATTAAAAACTTGAAAATGAAAATTTAAACGCGTGTTAAAAAGTGCTGATGACTTTTGTGGATTGTCTGACTGATTTTTGTAGGTCGTTGGTGTTCTTTTACTCCTGTCCGTTCTTGTGTTTCTTGTAAGTCCTGGTATTTCTGTTTTTGCTCATCCTTTATTCCTTTATCACTGACCAAAACTCGGAGCTGGAAAATGTCACACGATCCTATTTTATATTTTATCTATCGCAAAAGTTGTCTCGACTTTTATGCTTGATTTTATTTTCCTTCTTTTCCTTGTCCTTTCCCCTTTGTGTCAAAAAATAGTGTGTTGTTTTTCTGGGAGGCACTAGGACTTCTCAAACTACTGGAGGGGGGCGAGGTCAAAGTAGCCAGGGAAGTGGTGGCGGGTGAATTTAAAACTTTAAATGCTTTTACTTGATTCTATTTTGTAAAAAGTGATCTGGATTTTTTATGCTCGATTCTCGATTCTTGATGCTTGATTGCTGGATTTGTTGTGTATAATGCGTTTGATTTTTTTTTTGAATTGTGTCTAGTCCTGAGAGTAAGCTTGCTGAAGACAGACGTCTATCATGTAAATAAAAAAATAAAAAATTCTCTACTCTTTATGACAATCCTGAAAATTTTCCGTTAAAATCATCAAGGATTTACCCTGAACAAAAAAAGTGATGATGATGGTGACATCTCTCTTTGTTTAAAAAAACCTTTGCAGCACAGTTGATCACAGCCGGAATCTTGGGAGTTTTTTTCACAGCCCCTGCCATTTGCCTCCTGATTGCCGCCTGTTGTGTAAGTCCAAGTCAATTTTCAAACGATTCAAAATTCTGAATTCAAACTACATAAAAAATAATAGCCGCTTAATTTAAAATTTTGGAATTCTGCAATATGAATCAAAAAATGACTATTTATTCTTCCGTTTTTCACCCAGAGGAGCAAAATGTGTTCCATTTGTCACTCTATATTTGCAATTTTTTTGGCAATTCTCTTTTTTGCCCAAATCTGTTTTTCAATTTACATGCTGGTGGAAATGGACGACTGGGAAAAAGAATGTAACAGAGGAAGCAGCCAACGCAAATGTGAGTGGCCAACGGGAATCAAAGCAGAATATGGTGGACAGATTGCGATAGGTCTGATTTTCCTCGCTGTTTTCATATATTTGGCAGTCGTTTCCATCGGACTTTGTACACAATACAGAGCTGGAAATACATATGAGGGGACCGGGCTATGTTGTTGTGGGAGCGATAATCAAGTTCAACCACAATCTCAATCGCAATCTCAATATCAAAAGTCGGAAGCGCCCCCTCCCGCCTATCAAAGCAATAGTAACTCCAAATTCAAGGCCAACTCTAAATCAAACTCGAGAGCCAGTTCAAATGTCAACAGTTCCAATAAAAGTAGAAAGTAGAACGTGACCTCAAAGGTCACAGAGGTCACAGGTCATTTTCAGTTTCAGTTTTAGCGAAACAGTGCAGAGTTTCAAGTTTTGTTTCAAAGATAGCTTAGACTTTAGAATAATGATTTTAACAAATGTCACGAGGTCACGAGGTCAAGAGGTCAAGTGTAAACCTTTTCTTGGTTTTTGTAAAAGCCGGTATTTTTGTCACCTTGGTAATTAAAAACTTTGTTATCATGTTTTGTTACCTTTTTAAATACCTCTTAACCCCCCAAATAAACTTAATAAATAAAGGAATTCGAAATTCGGGATCGAATTTTTGAATGTTACGAATGAGCAAATGCAAACAAAACGACGTAACTCTGACCTTTTTTGTCAATGCAAACTCCTTTATCATCCGTTCTTTCACAGTTCACAGAATTTTTTAAAATCCGAAGCTAAGTAATTTTGGCCTTAACTTTGAACTCTGGATTTTGGATTTTGGACTCTGGACTTTGAGCTTGAGCGAGGATAATCGATGGACGATGAGGCGAAGAGCGGAACAAGTCGAGTTGCAAGTGAAATTGCTCCATCAGCTCAAAACACACAATATACTCCCACTCAAAATTCGAATTCACGACCAGGTCAATGTACAATAAATCCTTGTAAATGTTGCTGTAAAGGAAATTTAAGGCAGGCCTGCTTTGCCATTGGACTGACTGAAATGGTGAGTTTTCTAGTTTCTGGTTTCTGATAAAATGGCAGTGGTTAAAAAAAATCAGCCCATTGACCTTTGACCTTTAAATTTTGACTAAAGAGCTGAAAATAAAAGTTTAGAAATGCAGAGGATGTCATTGTGTTTAATATTTGCATTTTCTTTGTGATTTTGATTTTTCCAGATCGTTGGCGTTCTTCTGCTCCTTGCCTTAATCATTTTCCTTGTAAGCCACCGGATTTTGTTCATGTGTATTTTATCACTCATCAAAATTGGGAAGTGTAAAACGGTCTTTCAAGGTCCCTATTTTACCAACCCAACCCGTAGGGAAATTTACCAACGAAATTGTGTTTAATAAAGAACGCTTTATTTTGCAAAGTTTTTGAGCACAAAATTGACCCATTTTTATGCTCAA
>JAQGBH010005611.1:0-14015 GCA_034698265.1 Sminthurinus aureus | reverse complement strand
CTTCTCTTCGTGCTTTCATGTGATGAAATTTAGGTTGATGAACTCCATCTGGTTTCTTATCAGTTTCACGATTTTCAACTGAAATATTTTTAATTGGAATTTTCAATCAATATATATATTAGGTCTTTTTACTTGATGGTTTTCGCACACTTTTATAAAATACTTGATAATAGAGAATTTGTAAATATTTAATTATTATATAATATTATTAAAATGAATTATAACATAAGCTATTATTTAGAGAACTTATTAGTTGGAATTACATGATCAAATAAACTATTCATAAAAATGCTAAGGATTAGAAAATGGGATAATGGGAAATTTTTTTCCCACTAATTGACATTGTGTTTTTTCACAATATCCTTAATGGCCCTTTGGGAAAGTGAATGAACAATGTATGTTCATACACTTGTTGTTGAATATGGAATCTCCTTTGGTTGCTTCCGGTTTGAAAGCTTTTCTTACCCAAATGAACTGCTCTTTTATCCATGGTTCATTGGGAGCTTTATTTGTATATAGGTGATACACTTGCCTTCTATTCTTAGTTGGGGTATTAAGAGGTAGGGGTTTTATTTGGTTTTTTCGATGAGTACCACAGAAACTGGTATGTGGATCAGCTTCTTTATCAACTCCCTTCACGTGCTTCTGAATGGGACAAATTCTGTTGAATAACAGTTTTCCATGTTTCTCAACCAATACATATTTAACAAGAACTATTTGTTGTTTCTGTGGCTCTAGAATTGTTTCCGGGTTCCATTCTTCCATCAAATGTTCATCAGGTCTAATTGTAAATGCTCTGGTCCATTGGATGTCTTCAAATTTCAGCTTTGGGATTGGAAATTGTGTTATTACATGATCATAATAATCTTTACATTGAAGAGAACAAAATGGAGGAAAATTCTGATTATACGGCATGTAACATTTTGATACAATACAAACTTTCTTGTAATTATTAAGATCATTATTTGTAGTGGGATCGTCGACTTGATAGTATTTGATACATCTGATCCACCACCGAATTACTTGATCATTATCATCATATTGGAATATTTCTTCTGGTCTTGTTTTAATCAGTTTTGGGTTTGTTCTATGAAGAGTACAGAATTTAACTGAAGTAGTGGTCGTACATCCAGATGAATTGCACAAATAATTTTGTTCTTTATTTCCACGGACATATATTGTAGGGGGTTGTGGACTTATTTGATTAGGGTTGTATTCTTTTATTAATTTTGCCCATGTTGCAGAAATCTGTTTTTCTGAATGATTGTTTATGTGTGAAATGATATGTGTTGCTTCACTAGTTGAGTATGAACATTTAATATCTCCTATAAAAACCTGTTGGTCATATAATATTCAAACAAGTTTATTTTTTCACTTATTACATTCGCTTTCTACAAAAAACTTTCTTTTATTCGTTACCTTATTATTTTATTTTATAAACTTTAAAAACATAGGGAACAAAAATTAAACTTACGTGGCATTTATATCTAAAGAAATATAGGTGTTGTGAATCTACATGTTCCATTAATTGATGAGTTGGACATGCGATGTTTATTAGTGAACATTCTCCATGTTCGTTCCATAGACATTTTGAAGTCGGAGGACCAACATGAACATGATCTTGACGTATATGCTGTAGAACCACAAATTACGAATCATTCATGTGATAAATGATTTTTGATTATTATTATTCTTTTTCTTTCTTTTGATTTTTTTTTTCAATACATATTTATGGTATATAATGGTAAAACTTACTAAATATGCGTCCTCTGGAGTAGTAAAGAATCTTCCACACCCATCCCAATAACATGTTCTCTCTGACAAGGACTTGATATACAGGTTCTTGTAGAATAGAGTCACTGCTGTTCTTATGTCTTCATCTTTTTCTGGTATTTTCTCTCCAGCTTTGATCATTTTTTCCAGTATTCTCTTTCTCTGAGATGGAAGTCTTATGTATGAATTTAGTTTGAGTCTGGCTAGGGTAACTGCTCTCTGCTCAATAGTAAGATGTTCATGTCTATTGGTGATGCAAGATCTTGAAGTGGAAGGGATTTGTTCTTGGGGTTTGTCATCAGGAACAGATGGTTCTGCTTTCTTTGTTTTATTGTCTGAAATTTCTTCCTTTTTACTTTTTGATGATGCTTGTCCAGAAGTTTTATCTGCATTTAAATGATCATTATCATCTGATGCTTCTTTCTTTGACTTTTTCTCTTCTACTTTCTCCTTTGTAGGCTTTGCTGATAATGATCCAGATGATGATGCAACAGGTGAAAGTGATTTGTTGGTCTTCCTCTTCTTGGTCTGTTGTGGATCTGTGTGTTTCCCATTTCTGGACTTTGAATGATGTTGTGGAGGAGGTGATGGTGATGGAGAACTTGAAGGTTGAGGTGATGGTGGTGGAGATGGTTGATAATTATTAGCATGATGATGATCATCCATTTCATTCAATACTAATATTACTGCTTTCACAACAGATATATTATACGTAGTAGCTATCTTTTCAAAATCTCTATGGAATTCCGGATAGTTTTTATTGTAATATTTTATTGCCCCCTTTTTCCCTAGATCCTCAATCCATGTACTGTTGACACCTCGTCGGTATAACTTTTGATTATTTTGATTATCTAAACAAATTACATTATAAGGAAAACATAATTAATAATTATTTACGTGTACTTTTATGTATGTATATGTACATAGTATCTCAAATTTTTCTCATTGCTATAGTATACATAATATATTATTATACATATAGCAGACACCCTAAATATTTATTTAAACAACTTACTCATGCTGATGGTGATAGCTGATGATAAGATTAGGAAACTAGGTATGAACAATACAACTATTATTATTATTCTTAAATGGCACTTGTTATAATATTTGGAAATTTTATAGATATAGAAACTTTTTTAAAGACTTTTTGACAGTTGAAAACTGAGACATACAAAAGAAAAGAAACTCAAACGCTACACGTATTCAACTTTCATCGATTTTTAAAAGTAATAGGCGCGTATTATACACAATCTAATTTGTGCCGGTCAACAAGTGACAAAGAACTATTAAATATCTTTATTTTTAATTGTAATTAGTGTTATAAATATAAAAATTCTTTAATTTTATTTAGTTGTGATCAAGTGGAAAAAACGGGTGAGGTCATTCGTCCGTGGTCTCGAAAATTTCAGTTATTATTTTTTTTATTGTTTTGTTGTTGTTCTTAAGTATATCTGTTGATTGGATTTACATTATTATACTGTTATAGTATGATCATTCTATTGTAAATAATATATATGTATATGTTGATAGTAGTTTTGTTTTACATTTTAGTGTGTATACAATGTCTGGTGACCAGAGACAAGATAATGCTGAGGGTGACGAGATGTTAAATGTTGAAACATCAGCTCTTCATTTGGGTTAGTTTGCTATTTTTCATTTTGTTTTTTGTCTTAAATTTGTCTTTCAACTTATTTTTAATGTATAATAATCTATTTCCATAAAAATTTGTGAGATCATTTGTAATACTTCACAACTTTTAATGTTTTTGTTTTTTTTTTAGAAGATATTACTTCGACTTCTTATAATATGCTCTTTTTAAAGTGTTGATGCATGTCAGCACTTAATATAATAAAATATAAACCTCAACAACTTGTTGCAGCAAAGCAGCATGTTGTTTTTTTTAAAAAAAGGATCAATAGTATTTTATGTTTTAAAATTTTTGTTCTTTAGGACGATCCAAGAAAGGAACTACAGGTAAAAATTATACAATATTATGTGTAATTGCTTGTTTTTTTTCTATTAACTGCTCTAGTTTCATCTGTATCTAAAAAATCGGTATTAAATTTGTTTTTTTTTTTCAATGTTACTTTTAGTTGCTGATATTGATCAACCATCGATGAAATTATCTACTAAAACTAAAACAAAAAGAGGATCAGGTTTGTATATATGATCTTAATTATTTTTACAATTTTTTTTTGGTACCTTATTATAATAAAGAATATTATATATAATATTGATGCTGTTTGTTCTATTTTGACATTATTTTACAGACATTAAATTTATGTTTGCTTTTTTTTTAGGTAAAGGTGGTAAAAGGAAAACGAGTGGTAAATAATATCAATATATAACTGATTAATATATGTATATTCGTGTCATGATTTTTTGTATACCGTCCTGTTCGCAAAGCTAAACTAAAAGCAAGTAAGTAATATATAATACTATTATATCTATTTGATCATTTTAATAATAATAATTATAAAACTTCTATGTATATGTAATATGTATTTATTTTTTTAAAGTTGAAATCATTAAGGTAACAGTATCCAGTGAAGCTAACGATGGATCATATACCAAAGCTGAGCTGGACCATATGAATGAATACAACACAGTACAAGATAGTAAGGTTGCTTTTTTTTATACAAAGTAAGAATGGTCTCGCGAGAGCGGTCCAATGTATAACAATATTTGTCTCGCGAGAGCGGTCAAATAGTATTATATATTGTATAATTGTCTCGCGAGAGCGGTCAAATAGTATTATATAACAATATTTGTCTCGCGAGAGCGGTCCAATGTATAACAATATTTGTCTCGCGAGAGCGGTCAAATAGTATTATATAACAATATTTGTCTCGCGAGAGCGGTCAAATATTATTATATAACAATATTTGTCTCGCGAGAGCGGACAAATACTAATTAACTTGTAATTTTTTTTTGTATTGTGTTTTCTGTTAATATGCTCATATTTTTTACTTTATTTTAGGTGACAGTATTTGTTTCTTATGTCTTTTAACCCATGAAAAAGAAGTTGGAGAGATCGGCCCTCATAAAGGAGATCATTCCTCTATAAAATGTTTGAGAAGAGGGCATAAGATTCACTTAAGTTGTCTAGAAATGATCTGTCCTGGTGCGCAATGTGTTATGAGATTTAAAATGTATTGTTATATTTTTTTACAGGAGATGAGTGAACGGGAAAACTATTAATGAAGAAACAATTATTTCAAGATCAACAAAAATAAAATAAAAAAATATATAAAGAATAAATATAATAACATTTTCTATATATAATAATAAAAAAAAAAATTCTCACAACATCTTCTTGACGAAAATTTGGTGGCATTTTTGCTTTGTGAAATGTAAGTAGAGATTCTGTATAGTTCCCTAAGCACCAAGCGAAAGAGCTCCGCGTACTTACTCCCCTACCTTTCAAATTTATCTCTATAGCATCTAGAGCATCCAACAGAAAATATTCATCCTGCAAACATGGATTCAAAGAAAGAAGTACAATGTACAAAACAATTGGCTAACTTAAGAACCCATCTGTTACAAAATTATAAATCAAAAAGTCTCACTCACTTCTGCCAATAAACGATAATTAACCAAATGTGCTAGACATCTTCCTCCTTTTGATCTAACATTGCTTCGATCATCCCGACACCAAGCCAAAACAGATACAATGCAAAATTTTTGTCGGCTTGGCTAAAAAATGAAAAAGAATGAGAATGGAAATCAACATTACTTAAAAAATGTATCACCTGTTTAACACTAATGTCAAATATATATATTATTATGTGCTCACAATTAAAAAGTAAAAGTAAAATGAATTATACCGAAATTCGATCAAACAATGAAGGACCAAAGGCAGCAAAACAGTCAGCTATGCCCTTACATACTGATAGTACATCATAATTCATAAGCTCTGGAGCAATATCAAAAAACATGTCCCATTGTTGTAAGAACTGTGTAACAAAATCTTCATCAACTTGCTCACTTTCATCAATATGTTTTGAGACAGCGAGTGCAAGTTCAACCATAAACTGGAGTGATGATGAAACGACAGACATTTTCATGTCAAAAACTTCTTTAGCCTTTTCATTTTGTGGAGTTTTTACCCCAGTCGAATTAGATGATATGTCTGCATTACTATTGACAAGAGAAAGAAACAATAGAAAAAAATTAAATCATGCACTATTTTTAGTGTTATTTAAACTTTTTTTTTGTCAGCAATAATAATTATTTATTTATTTGTAAAGATCAAATTAGAGACCCATCCAATATTTGGACACGGAATACGGAACATATCCGAGCATTGAAAGAGTTTCTAAACTTTGATTTTCACATTTTACTAGAGAAAAAAATGTAAAGAGAAAAATGTTCTTACTACTGTTTTAAAAAGTATGGCATCACAGACAGTATGTAAATGGATGAATTTAAGCAAAGTAGACTGTCCTGTCTGAAGGTAATAAAATAATTCTTGGTGAGACTTGTAATTAACTGAAAATCAAGGAGAACTAGTTCTGAAGACACTACGATATTTTCAGCTTCCAGTGTTGCTGCAGTCATCCAATAATTTAAATACTGAATAGATTTCACGACTATTCTCGATGCATGAAGTGGTTCTTGTTTAAGTGGAGGAAGCATTTGATCATGTTCTGATGCAATTTTTCCAACATGACTCAAAATTTCAGGTTCAAACTACAATATAAAAACAATATTATAACAATAATAATAATAATTATTATTTATGTCCTAATATGGCACAATGTATTTTATAGTACTCATAATAGACTACTTACAAAGTAGAATATATTATCTTGAGATCATATTAGTGATAATAATTGTCCAATACAGTATGCATTAAATTAAAAAGTTTGGAATGGTTTTTTTTCTTACCAAAGGATACAAGTCTTGAGCAGAGAATCCTTTTTGATTCACACAAATATTGGCAAGCTTTAATAAATCTCGACGAGAAATTACTAATGGACCTGAAATTTAAAGTGCACAAATATAAATATATATTATATGAGAGAGGAAACTGACAATCTTAAGCACTGAAATACAGCATGAATATAATACATAACAACTAGATAATTTGAGGTGAATTTGATGAATTAAAGTTTCAATGTATATATGTAAAATAATAATTTATATATTATACTTACGGGTTTGTAACTGACTACTAACAAAGTCTACAAGTGTTTTGAATACAGATAAGTGAAGACGGTGAAATGGACAGGCCTCAGCAAGTTGTACCAATACAGAACAAAGCTATATATATATTGAGAAAATAACAAGATACAAAACACAAAACATTCAATACACAATGGCCATTGTTCGCTATTTCTAAAAATTTTAAAGTTTTTACAGAGACTGTATAATATAATATATAATATATTATAATATAGTTATTTTTTTACCATCATAATATCAACTCGAATGACATTTTTCTCAATTACACCAATAAGTGTCTTTAGTAAATCCTCTAAAGCAAACGCCATAATCATGGAAAACGCGGTATAAGTAGCAGGATGGTTTTGAACATTTTTACTCTCAGCGAAACCTAAAATTGATTTTGCTTTATCCACTGCTTTTCCCAGAACTTGGAATACTGAATTGTATGCAATATACATACTTGTTCTTTTTTCTGGTTCTGAATCTTCTAATCTAAATAGATCCACTAAACTAAAATTACTATGACTCTGTTTTAGTACAAAGGCAGAAAAAAAACTATAGCCATCCTTTGGGCCATCAAGTCGCTGTGAATTTATAAATAAAAAAGAAAAACATCATTATAATAAAATATTGAGATTTTGATTATTAACTTTGTTATTATATACTGCATTTTGAACTCACATCACATATATTTCCCAAAGTCTCGGCAGCTAAGGAACTTAATCTTAGACCTTTGAGAACAGTCTACATCAACAAAAACACATTATTTATAGATTATGCATTACAAAACCAGTCAGCAACATAATAATATTATACATCTATACCCCATAATCCAAAATAACAAGAATGAATGACATATTATTCTAAATGACATACTCTTTCTTCACAGCCGCTATTTTTATCCCTCTGCTTGACCCGATCGTAAAATACGATGAACATCTAAAATAGAGAAAGCGAATAATTTATTTGTTTTTTAACTTATTTCACAAACATCAACAACGCTTGTTTGTTTGGTTAATGCATCATTTTATTCTAAAAAAAAGACTGTGATTCTTACTTTCACGGCAACTACTAATTCTTCTACTCTAGAATTCCAAGTTAATGTGTCTATAGTTTTTAGTATCCCATTGAGATCACCAAGAGTTTTAACAGCATCGTCATACTGTTCGTATTTTTCTTCCCCTTCCGAAATTGTCCCGAATAAATTAGCATACCCTGTGAATAACACGTTGTACACATTGCAGTTACAAACCAAAAGCGATTAAATCAGTATCAGTCTATCCAAAACAACGTTTCAATTTTCAATTACATTAATTTTTATTATTATTAGTAGTAGTAGTACTGTAGTAGTATAGTAATCTTACCTAAATTGCTTATGATTTGAGAAATTTTCTCATCCATTATAGTATATTTCTTATAGTATATTACTTTTGTCACTTTAAGTAGGTTTGAAGTTCTTAATTATACTTGCATTTAGTCATCTAGTAAATCTATTTAAAGCACTGATGACTTTAAAAAAAAGTGTTTAACCTTAAATATTAATGGTGAAACACAAATTCAGTTTTCGTTGAAAACCCTAGAAAAGATACAAGATTGAAAAATGAAAAACTTTTAGATTTTAGATCTTAGATTTTGCAACATTTAGGATTTAAGTAAAACTAATCCCGCTCTCATGGATGTCTTAGAAAACGTCAATGAAAAATGCTTTAATTGAAATACTTTCAATAGTTCGAACAATAACATGATTGTTTAATTTTTGATAATCCAAAATCTACATTTTCACCAAACCACTCTTATGGAGTTGGTGTACCTTAAAGATATGAATATCTAACAATTTAACTTGATCATAACAAGTGTCACTATTGTCACAATGCGGACACTTCAGTTTTCCTGTTGGTATACTTGCAATTTTCTTTTCTTGCACTCTGTTGTATCTCTCTCTCTTTCTTTGACTTGTGTGACACTTCTCTGTTCTTCTGATAAGTTCTACACGCCTGGATTAATTTATGAGTTTCAACAGTTTTTATTCGGCTCATTTTATACATTGTACATATTGGGTTCGTAATACATTGTCAAACAAAAACTTTAATCACATAATGCACAGTTAAAAGGTACAGGTTAAATTATTATATCATGTATCATGTCATTTATCATTTAGTAATATATATGCATTAAAATGACACTGAAAATATACTGAATTGATGATTGACGAAGGAAATATCCCTTTCAAAGATCTTGTATTTGTAGTGGTTTAGTGGTTGATGAAATTCAATTTACATTATAGCAAAATAATATTGTACAATTTTAATAAAATAATGAACAAAAAATGTGAAAAATCAACTATTTCCTTTGACATCTTCGTATATAGCACGAAAAAATACGAAATTTTTTTATTTTACCCAAAAAAAAGACAAAAAAATATACATGTTATTGTAAAATGTATGTACATTGAAATTCCAATGCGAAACGCGTAAAATGTTTTTTGGTTCATACATATATAATATGAATGGACTCAATTACTATCTCTATATTCTTGTTCTAGATATTTTGCAATTGTATTGAGTTGGATATTAGATGTTCCTTCGTATATGGTCCCAATTTTACAATCTCTATAATACTTTTCAATGGGATAATCTTTGGTGAATCCAACTCCTCCCATCCATTCCATACATTTGGATGTCGTTTCAGTTGCAACTTCTGTAAACCCAGATGTATTGTAATATATTATATAGTGATCGTATAGATATACATCATTTTATAGAGTAAAAAATTAACTGATGGACTATGAAAAATGCAAATGCACACACTTAATGTCAGTATCATAATAATAGATATGTACTCACCGGCAGCATAAAATTTAGCCATGGCTGCTTGTTTAATAAAAGGCATATTAGTTTCCTTTAAGCGGCAGGCATTATATGTCAGTACACGAGCACATTCAAGCTTTGTCGCTACACAAATCATCCAAAAAAACAAACAAACAATTACACTTTAAGTAACCAATTTTATAATAATATTTCATCAAGATTACATATTACATAATATTAGACAATATATATATAAAGGCTAAAAAATATATAAGAATTATTGCTTTTTTTTATAGATATTATAATAGCTTTTACCTATTTGACTTATTTGATACTGCATTGCCTGTATAAATATTATACCAAGAACATTTATAGAATGATTTTCATACAGTGAAAAATAAAATATTTTAGTAGTGTTTTAAGTTTCAATCATTAAGTATCATTATCACAGGAATGTATAATAATTACCTGAAAGTCGAATATACGTTTCCCGAATTGTTTTCGTTGAAGTGTATATGGAATTGTAGCATCAAAACAACCTCTACATTTACATATATAAACAAAACAAAATTTCTTAAATTGTTTTGGAGAGAGGTATATTTTCCTTTAATATTTCAGAGTGAACTTTTATATATGAATTTTAATGGTACATTAAACATGAAATAATATTATTGCATCAAAACTACATACTGTGCTAAACCCAACATTTGAGCTGCGATTCCAATCCTTCCCCCATTCAACATTGTTATGGCATATTTGTAACCCTGACCTAACTCCCCTAAAACATTACTAGCTGGCACCTTAGTTTTTAATAAATTTTAAATAATTTTTTTTAATACTTTTTATTATTTTATACACATAAACAACAAAAAAAAAAGTTCACTGAAGGTTTTATATTATTCTAGTATACATAGAGCACAATTACAAAAACAAATAAACACATAATAAATCAATTTGTGTAGAATAGTAATTTTGAGTTTTTTACCTTTACATTATCAAAAATTACTTCACAAGTAGATGAACAACGAATACCAAGTTTATTTTCCTTTTTTCCAATTGATACACCTTCTGTATCACGATCAACAATAAAGCACGTAATTCCTTTGTATCCCTGTGTATGTCATGTAATACGTAAGTAATACCAATAAAAAATCATTATACACCACAAAATAACGTAGGTCAATCACACAATAAACAGTTCATATACACACAAAAATATATATTGTCCTTATATAGGTCATATATATAATGTATTACCTTTGAAGGGTCAGCATTAGCCATAACTAAAAAAACGCCAGCTATATCGCTACTACTAATCCACATCTTATTTCCATTAATTATAAAATTATCACCATCACGAAGTGCCGTAGTTTTTAATGAAAATGCATCAGATCCTGATTCTGCTTCAGATAGACAAAAACTTCCAATCTAAATTACACAAACACACAATATATAATATACATGCATAAAGGTCATACTTGTACTATTACATTCGTGTAGGCACTTTTTTGTATACCATTTTCTAGATACAAAAAATATATTATGTTGTTATACAAAGAAATTAATTTGAATGAAAATAATGAATAATTTATTCTTCTTGTTTATATTTTCCCTATCGATTTTTTCATAAAGAAAAGACGTGCTTTAAAAAATTACTTACAGTATCTTTGGCTAACATTGGTAAATATTTATTCTTTTGTTCCTCTGTTCCTAGTTCTAGATATCAAATGACAAAGCATAGTCTCAAATTGTACAAAGTTCCATTTAATATTTAATATATATTTAATATCATTAATGAGATTTCATCCAATATACATATTATTGTAATTTTAGAAACAAGCTTTACCCATAAACAGTGTATTAATAAGCGTATTTTGTATGTCTACGGTTACACTGATTCCAGGATCCACTTTGGCCAATTCCTCAATAGCAACTATAGATGAACCAAAAGTACCAGCTGTCCCACCGTATTTGGTTGGAATTTCAATCCCAAATAACTGCATGGTTTTTTTTATAAACAAAATGTATAATATATTTTAATTTATTTCCTATCTACATATTATATGCATCAATAAATACATCATTATTAAGAAACAACACTATTGTGCCATATTATTTTATGACACCAATAAACAATAATCGACAAAGCACATTTAATATATATGATATGCATCATACCCCATACTCAAATAATTCTTCAAGGATCGCTTTATCAATTTTTCCTTCTTCATCCATCTTTGTAACAAGAGGTGCAATTTTTTCTTTGGCTAATCTTGCAACTATAATTTTATATTACCACACACACACACAATTAACATCAAATGTATGTATAATGTGTACATATATGGTACATTACACCAAGGTATAAAGAAATATTATAGTCTATTATTTATTACGGAGCAATTTTTTAGGATGACACAAAATATTATGTATAACATTTTCCATAAATTCTACATACCGGCATCCTTTAAGATTTCTTCGTCTTCTGTAAGCATGGTGACAGGGAGGTGACCATCAAGGGCATTTTCAATGGAATTTTTTGTGCTAGTAAAAAATGCATTGTTGGAAGATGATGAAGAGATAGAGCGAATGGAATTATTGAATATTATTTTTCTACTACTTGTTATTAAAGCTTCATTTTTCCAATTATTGCTGTTCAAATTCTTTATTCGTTCTTGTCGAAGTAATCCACCAAATTTCTACATGATACAAATACAAAAAAAAAGCAAACATTTTATACTACAAGGGTTAATATTCAATCAACAAGTGTGTGACTGTACATAGATGTAATATGTGTAATATTATGTGTAATGCTATTATACAAACAATAATATAAGATTAAAACTAGCACATACGTTTCCAAGTTGTTTCACTATAGTTGCTCGACTCATTTTGACCAGTGACTTCACATGCCAACCCTTATATATAGACTATGTACCCTTTTTTTGTCCTTTGAAATAGACTTTAGTACTTATTTATTTACTGTATTCTACAACAGTGTGTAATGTGTGTGTATCACAGGTATGAAATCTTCAAAATCAGTGTTTCATTAAATTTCCCATTAAATTATAGATTAGCGCTCCAATAGATAAATCTTAGTCAGCTGTTTAAAATTAAAAAAAAAAAAGGTTATTATTTTATAACGCTCTCTGACTATATGCAAGTACATTACATAATGAATGTAGATACACACATATATAATGAATCTACAAGATATTATATATATCTCTGTATAACATCCACAAACAGGCGTTTGTTATAATATATTATACTCTCTACAACTATTATACTTAAGTAATAGAAATGATATTATAACATATATACCCAAAAATAATACGTAGATATTTACTTTTTAGATGGTAGACGAGAGGAGGATTATATATATTTATATACAATATTATTTAAAACGAAGAGTGATAGCAGAGTGTAACCTTTTTCAAGTGTGTGTATATATCAGGTGATTACTGTAATGAAAAGTTAAATACAATTCAAAGACACTAAAAGTATTTTTTTTTATCCCTTCACCAAAATATTTTTGGTTTCTTTGAAAAAATCTATTTTCAATTTCAAAGTTTTTTATTCCTGTGCAGTTTTTTCGGATCTCTGATGCTCAACCCGATGGTGAATTTCAAAAATAGGTTCCTGATTTTGTATTATATGTACTGAAGTAGTAAGTAGTATCAGTGAGATTTCTGATGTCCAGACGAGCAGTTGTTGCTAAAGTGAACTGAAAAAAGTGTGTATTTTCATTCTCTCCCTTCATCAAATTTTATGTACAATAATAGTTTAACATTAAATAATAATATAATATTTTGTGTGTGTCTGTGTGTGTGTAAACATTTCTATCGTCATTATATTTATAACTTTTAAGAAGAATTTCTAGGTGAACAATAATAAATAATGATTAAAAGTATTTTATAATCATTCAACATTAGAACATTTTCAAATATTTTTGGAAAAAACATAACATAATATAAGTAACTACAAAAAAAGGTAAATGATCGTATAATAACAAATTAACATCATAAAATAGAATTAAATTACAATATAATTTCAATTGAAGTACTTGAATTACTTTAAGTATTTATGGAATTTCGTCCTCTTTATACTAATTTAAAGGTATTAATATCTTTCATGATTATTATTTGTTTATAAAATATTATAGCAAAAGGAACATCTAACCTTGGTAAAGTGGAAAACAAAATAAGTTACGAGCGTGTGTGTGGTTGGGGTGCAGCTAGTACACAAAGTACAGTTTATATT
>JAQGBH010005610.1:0-14016 GCA_034698265.1 Sminthurinus aureus | reverse complement strand
TCTTAGGAGATTTTTTCATTGAAATTTTTGATTTTCAAAGACCATTTCGTCTCTATGTTTATATATACTCTAAGGCTGAAATGTGAAACGGAATTCATAATGCATTTGTGTCAATTGTAAAATTCATGGGCAGAATTTGACAGATTTTGATGGGAGATAACCTCCCCCCGAGATAAATTAAACTAGGATCAATGAAGAAAAATGTTGTTTCTAAGAACTTCTTTAATGACAGTAGTTATCAGTTATAATTTATAATCACAATCATTTTTAAAGGGACCCATTCCTGTTATCTCCAGAGATCAACAAGATGACTGTCAAGTTACCTTCCCCAGAAAAATGCTATTATAATAACTACTGTCATTGTTTAAGATGGTCTGAGAATCAGTCCTACAAATGTCCCTGGCTGAAAATCCAGCCACATGCTCTTTTAAATGAAGAAGAAATCTCCCGAAAATTTAAAGAAAGTATTATTTTCTTAGTTCTGAATAGATAAAAATAACAAATTTTTAAAACTGAAATATAAAAATTTCTGTAGTTTTTCAAATTAAAACATATTCCAAATTCATTTAAAACATAAAAGATATGTTCTCAAAAATCGAAATTTATAATAAAATAATATTACATACGATTCTCTAAAATACAAAGTAATTTTCATGCAAATAATATATATATATTATGCGTAACAATAATAAGCCAAAATATAATGTAAAGAGTATTCATTTTTCTAATTTTGATTGATGATTTTCCTTCCTTTTTTTCTCTTATGTTATTATTATTATTATTACTATTAAGCTTTCATTTGATAATTGATATGGGGCATAGCACCCTCTATTATATTATTCTTGTTGTTCTTGTAATAATAATATAACATATCGTAGATAATAGTATTATATAATAATTTACCTTGTAGTATCCGAGGAGCAGGAACTGTTTGGGACCCATTTTCGATATATTTTAATATCTTATAATATGCTATACACGTATTTGTAGCATTTATACTTTTTCCTGATATTGCTGTAAAAATTCAAGTACACACAAACACAGACACACACACACTGATGACTCATACAAACATATATTCTACTGTCCACTTGCTTCACTTTTTGCATCTTCTATAACCTTATAACTTAGCACAGACCCAGCTAACCCACGAGTAGAAGCTCCACCATCATCCAATGACAAACAAACAGACACAGCATCACTGCTCAAACTATGCCTTTTATTTGATATTACGTCTGCTTGAATCTCCAATCTGAAAACAAACATTGATAAAAAAATATATAAATATTCTAATATAAATGTTTTCAATCATCCCATTAGAGTTTATTAGACCTTAAAAAATATATCTTATATATTTTATGTTATAAATATTTTTTAAACAGTCTCACTTGTTATTTGATGGAGGATTGTTATTTGCTGCAATACTAGCCGACTCTCTGTCAGGACTAAAATTTTAGAACATGCGAATATGTAGTTTTACATAATATTATTATAAACATCAAATTGTATAGTCATACATTAAATAAATAAGGCATAAAATGTGTAGTTTTATCAACGAATATTATAAGAAATTACCAGCTTAAACCAGTGGAAGAAACGACGGATTCACCTCGACTTGAACCAAAATCTAAGGATCAATAGTTTTTTGTCAACATTTTAATTTCCAACAAGACTTGTAAATAATACATTATACTTTAATGTCATGCTTTTAATCTAAATAGAATATGGGTTTTTCTTTCTGGGGAGATTAAATGACAGAATTACATAGTACAAGACAAAAAACAAACAAACCTTTATGGGTAATAACAGCAGAAGGTTCTAAAGACTCAGTATCTTCATCGAAATCGAATCGAACACCTGTGTAAGAAAAATTTAAACTTTATTTTACGTTATATTCATAGACAATGGACAAGTTGAAAGTTTCAGCTTGAAACTAAGAAAGGAGCATACAAGTACATTGTAAATTACAATATGCGATATATAGATATATACATATACATGTGTTAATAGTATTAACCTGAACTAGACGTAGTCATTCCGCACCCACCAGAACGACACAGTGAAATTGGAACAACTCCATAAACATATGCGAGTAAAACAGGAACACCTAACCCAACAGCCAAACCAGCTAGGACTATTTTAAAGAGTCATTGTAAAAAGAGATTTGTTATTTGACCAGTCTAAAATATATAAAAGCACATGTTAAATTTGATACTTGAATACTATAAAAATTATATATTATATTTACCTGGAGACACTACTAATGATAATAAAACTCCGCCAGTAACAGCAACATTCCTTCTGTGTCGAGAAGAATTTTTCATTTTATTATGAATTTTCCTTCCTACCCATACAGGGATACCGATAATCATCGCAGGTACTGCTATTCCCGCGACTAGTCCTATGCCAACCGGTGCACCTGATGAATAAAATGATGATAAAAAGTTAAACATAATGACAACTACAAATCCAATCAACTGGTGCACCTGTTATATAATATATGGTTTATTTATGGATTTAGAGAGGTAACTGGTACGAGGATAATTAGTGTTTTATAAAGCCAATTATTTTATTTCAAATAAAGGAAGACCAATGTTGAACTAACCGACAAGAGTTCCAAGCTGCCACATTAACTTTTTCTTCCTTGACCATGGTTTTTTACCCCAAAAGGTACATCCTGAAGGACTAAGGTAATGTAAATCTGATACTTCCTTCATACATAACCAACAAAACTCGGCTCCACATACAGCACAGGACATGTGGTTGCACGATCCTATAAATATTGATGTACATAATATGTTATTATAATAATATTATAGTTAGTTCGTTTACAATAATTTTGTCTTTTAGTAAGAGTTGAGACCATGTACAGAGGTCTTTTTAGGGGGGTTAATAAAAATTTATAAAAAATATTCTTGTTTTCAACATTTTTTTTTTTTAATTTTTCAAATCCACTGAAAACTCACCATCATCCATTTTAACGATAAGGACTTGACATCTAGGACATGGCTTGATATCTTCTTTTGTCACAGTTTGAGTCTCTGAACTTAGTTTATGTGAGCCGGATGCAATCATAGTGACCTCTTCATTGGTTCTTAAAGCTCTAGCTGCATCACATGTCAGGTTTGCGTGCCATAATTGTTTGCAGTGGTAACAGAATGCTGTATTACATCCAGGTCGTTCACATAATAAACGAGGACAAGATGCACAACCTATATAAAAATTTCAAAAACATAAATAATAAATAAATAAATAAATTGTTCATGTCAAAACTACGCTCTTTTCATTTGCATATTTAAATATGTAGATTGTAAATTATACTCATTATATATGAATGTTTTAAGTCACACTGCAGTTTATTTCTAAAACAATTATGGCAATTACCTGCCGCTATCACAGCAAACCCACAGTCTGGAGCTGGACAATACCTCGCATCTGGTTCAACTGCCATAACTCGACGTAACATAAATTCCTCATATTTAAGCATGAGATCTTGTTCGCCTGATAAGGCCTTGATGTCGTTTGGATGGAGTTTGTTTGAGCACTGAAAACTAATTTAGCCAAATAAAATTAACAATAATGATAATTAATATTATTATTAATAATTAATACAGAAACATAGAGTAATAATAATAATTATTAGGAAAGCAGAAAATATATATTTGTTTTTGATTGTTGAATAAGCTTTAGTAAAGCATAAAGTATAATACTATGGGCATAATTTTCTGAAATACAGAATACATAGAAATAGATAGTAATAAATTGTATATTATAATATATTTACCAAGTCAGATTTATTCTTGATTCTGTAATTTGAATTTTTAAGTATGCTTTCCAGCAATCTGAACAAGCTCTATGATGACAACACGAAATTTCAGGAAATCTTTCAACCGCTGCATAACACAAAGGACATTCAAAGAGTCCATTTGGCAGTGGTTGTGGATCAACATAACAGTCTACAATCACATCTGAGGCTTCATCTGAACCGATTGTCTCTAGACCTTGGTCCGAATCACTAACTATTTAAATTTATATACAAAATCAAGTGATTTGAATTAAATTCATGTATGTATGTATATACATATTATACAGTTTACAGTTCACGTAATCTACTCTTGTTCATTGAATAGGTAATACATTATTTCATTACATTATTATGTACACATAAAAAAAATAGTACTAATTTATAAAATATTGTCTTACAATTTCGTTTTTTATTAAAAGGAAATGGATCTTTGGCCTAAAAAAATGAAAACAAAACCAAATTACTTGTTTATATTGTTATGTAATGTATTATTATTTTATTATGAGATTAAAGTATCAATTAATTATAAATAAAATACACTAAATAAATTGCGATTGTTTAAAATAATAGGCATGAATAATACAAAAGAAACTTACTCTCGTTGCTGTAGAAGGTAAAGGTATATTTGCATTGCTAGCCGCCCCTGTTGCTAGTATATTAGTTGTTTGTAGGAAATGTCTAATAGAAAATCGGCTAGCACGACTTTGTTTCGTCTTGCTCCCATTTTCCGTTTTCTTCGTCATTTTGTAACTCACAAAACTTTTCTAGTTGACTTGGAATAACGTATGAATAAGATGAGAAAGATAAGGGACTAGTTGTAGTTTTAGTAGGAATAGCAATAGAATTATGTGGAATAATAATAAAAGGAAGGAAATAGAATATTTTTCTGGAACTATAATATAGGATTTCTTTGCCAAGTTCTTGAAATTCCAAGATCATGTCCGTACCAGCTGGAATCGGAAAGATATAAAATACAGTCACGTCATTCAAACCGTTGTTGCTCTGTTATTTCTTGTATATTTTTAAAACTATCTGAATGTTAATTTTATTTTCTGGCGACACTTTGCTGATTTGGTTATTATTATTATTGTACAGCAAGTAGTTAATTAGAAAATTGTTGCGGAATCACGAAAATATAACTATAAACATTCAGTCTGTCCAGAATTAATCTGTTTGTTTTATTTGATACACTTTCCTATAATATATAAATTATCTTTGAATTAACTTTGTAGATTTCAACAATAACTTTCTTCTTTTTTTTAAAGAAAAAATAATCCCCTCTTCAGACCTATAGACTTTCGGGACTACCCCCTGCTTCTTCTTTCTCTTCCTCTTCTTTCTATTTTACGATTTCTTCTTCTTTCTTCATCTGTAACAAAGAAACAAAACAAAAAAATAGTCATGTAAAGAATTGAATTCATTTCATGATTGAATTTGATGGTAATAATAATGTATCCAGAAAACTTCATAATAAATAAAAACAAACAAACAAACATAATAATATAATATTTGAAATATACATAATATTCTGCACAAATCCATGTATTTACAACAGGTTTCTGTTTCATTTTTATCCAAAAAGTTTTAACACGAAAATGATTAGTGTCGTAATAATAAATTTTCTCTTTAACCTTCTAGAACGAAACTATTATTATTATTATTATTGGGTGACAAGTGTATGTTCTTAAAGTGACTCACAAAATGTAAATTATAATATAAAATATAAGACTTTCTAATTGTTTTGAAGTTTAATGTTTAATGGAACACATATTATATTATTATTAGCATTTCAATTTGATTTACCACTATATTTCTATACGCAGCAATATCCATCAAGTTAACAGTCAAAACATGTTTGATGTTAACTTTATAACAATGTAATAATATAAAATACGTATACAACAAGCAGTGACTAATTCATATAATTCAATTAGAATATTGTTACACTAATGCTCATACAAAATTGTTTTGAACTGAACAATCGTACACTTGTTATGATTAGTATTGTTGTTGTTAATTCTTTACTGTTATTTTAATCTATAATTCACAAATAATTGCAATTAAATAGATACATATATGTATATTGATAGATATGTATCATAGAATGAGTAGTGTATTTTTTATAAAGAGTGATACTATAATATAATACACACATACTATTTTATACATTCATCTAGGCCAAACGAAGCATTTAAAATTCAGAATAATAATGATTGTCATTTCATAGACCTATATATATATATATATCTATACACATATATATACACAATCAATACAACATGGAAATATAGACATAAAATGTAATGGATGTGTACATCTACATAAGTAAAAATATTATAGCACTATACTGTTTGTACTACGTCAATTAAATATAAATCACACGCTTATATTCACTTCATGTTTCCATGATCAAAACATATATTCATCCTGTACAATATTATAGAGTCTTTGTACAAATTATATAAAGCAAATCAAGTTTTTTCTTTGTGGTTTTATTAAAAACCTATAGTATAGTTAATGGATACTTTATATGTTTTTCACGGTTAGTTGGAGGTATTTTCTTTCAACAATCCATTAAAAAAATATTACACACATGTTGCTTTGAAATCCACTTTTATAAAAACAAATCACTTTTTCAATACGGAGATTTTTCTTTGTATATTATATCCATTATTATTTATCCAGCGTATATTATTATGATGTTTTGAGTTCTGATTGAGGACTGAAGACCAAAAATTTTGATTAAAAAAACAAAATGGACAAAAGATTTTGATAAAACACATGCAAAGTCTTGTAGTTTGTAGAAGAATTTCCCCACTTTTCTTTCTTTTTTCCATTAGGACGATCCTTCAACTCCTGCTGTGCATCATCATTACAGGAAAGATAAAAAAAATGATAAACACATACTTACATGCCCACACATATATACATACATTTAATACACAATTAGTTTTATTGACTGAAGATTATTCCGTCCAAGTTCATTACTCATATAGAGGTACAAAAACGTACACCTAAATTATATAAACAGAATATACGTATATTATTCTCTACAATTTAACAAATAATACGGTTATCTACCTACATATATATTAGTATAATATTTCTTTTAACTAAAGTTGAGAGTCTATGTAGTATGTAGTAAAAATGTGTACACAAGTATATTATATTTGTATTTCATTAATACATTTTTATACTAATCAATATACTGTAAGTATACATTTTTATACAACCAAATGAAACAGAAATGGATTTTTATAGAAGTTAATAAAATTGCATAAACATTAAATATTATATACATACAAGTATTTGGTATATTTTATGTGTTTTTGGTTTTTGGAGTTACATTTTTTACTTACCGTATAAATAAAAATAAATAAATTTAAATAGCAATACAAAACAAAACACAACTTTCTATATAATTAATGTATCTAATAAAATAAAATAAAATAAATGAATGAATGTGGAATTATACACATACCTTTATTGTTTACCAAAAACAAACTCGGTTGTTGAAACACAAATTAATTAGAACTATTTTTGCAGAAAAAAAGTTAAAATACGTTTTCCTTTTACGTTTTACTCTCAGTTGATGGTTAAATGGACAATCGGATGAATATAATAATATGTTTGTTCATGAGTGTTCCTCACTTTTACCAAGTTTAAAATAGTTTAGTCTGTCTGGGGTTTTAAAACTACTGTTTTGATAACAATAAAATGTAATTACTAGAAAAGGGAATGATGAATATGTTGTATTTATTGAATCTACTTAAAAAAACAATGTGTAATAGATAGATACTACATAATATTATGCATAGTTCATTCTTACTTCCTCGAAATATACAGGGTGCGAACCAAACCTCAACTTTTTTTCCAAAAGTAAATAGTACAAAACATAAAACATTTAAATTTTGAACTAAAAAAATTACCGTCTAAATATATTTTTGTTAATTAAAAGGTTGATTCATTCCAGCAAACTGCCCTTAACATTTTCCAAGACTTTTAAATTAAGTGTTTTTGACCAGATGACTTTTTGTGAAAATATTTACCAAAATTTCAAAACATAATACAAAATATTTTTTTTATTTAAGACTAACTGCAATAGTTCTATAAAATGATATGTAACTTAATATTTGTAATTGGAATTGCCACTATCTGCATGTAGCATGTACTATTAAAAAGGGCTATACTTTAGGGTCAATTTGTTGGAAAATGGTGTGTATCTCAAGTCAACCTATAACAACCATTTTTCCCATGGGTTAACCGTCGGTGACAGGGATACGGTTATTCGGCAAAGTGTCTCAGATTTCTGCCTAATTTCAGATCTAATCCTCAAAAACGTTCCATATTTTAATAATTCTAAAATGATCGAGCCCAAATGAGAAATGACCATTCCATAAACCATAAACCTGCCTCGTTTATGTACTTGCTGGATTTTGGACCACCCTATACTCCATAGAATTTGTATTCTATGCTATGATCTCGTTCACTGATTTTGCATAAATGTGGGTGCATATTTGAGAGATACTGATGATAAAACTGAGGGATTTGTATGCAAAAGTAACGTTTTTTATACCAAAACTTGTAGTTGTCTAATATCACTATCTTTTCAGTATGATGATTATTAGGTATTCATAAAATAAAATTCCTATGTTAAAAATATCCGTTCAGGTTTCATAAGGGAAAGGAGAGGCAATATAACGTAATAATACCTTATTTGCCTGCTTTTTACTGATAAAACCTGGAACTAAGTAAATATTTTTTTACATGAATATATTGACGCATTTATTCTTCTCAGATCTATAATGAGTAATAATGAATGAAATTCTCATAATTCCACAATTTCACTACATAGTTCAAAAAATAACCCTGAAACATTCAGAAATTCAACGACTTTTACATGTCACACATCATCTTCTCACATCTCTACAAATTCTACACTGCTCTGTGTACATAATTGCAATAATGAATATATTTCCTCAACCATAATATGATATTCGTATTTGTTTTAGTATATTATACTTACTACACATATATATGGATTAAACATAAAGTGTACTTGATACTTTTGAGTATTATGTAAATAACAATTTTACCTGAGTATCTTTTCTATATTTATATTAAGAAAAGTTTTAAAGCATAAATAAGAAATGGTTTTGTGAAACACAAATGTCGATGAGATCAGTATTTTTTGTACATTGTGTATCATGTAATACGGGATGTGGGAATATACACACATACATATATATATATGTATTTACATGTTGTTCTTGTCTATTCTCCTCTGTTGTTCAATTTAATTTTTCTTGTTTGTCTAATAGATTATAATATAGTTTATATTTTATATCCTGTGTGCAATGTGCAATGTGTACATGCATGTTTAAATGTTATACATAAAATGTATTACATCATACTGTATTTGAGGAAAGGTTGAAGCTAAGTATTTATGCACTACTGATATTAGTAGAAGTTTTTATGACAAATCTTTTTCCTCAAAGACACAAGTATGAAAAGGGAAAAGATAATTTAAATAGGTACATGCATAATACATTCATAATACATATTATATCAACGTATGTATGTGGAGTGTGAAGATATTTTTTCCATCTCAAATCTCAAGATAAATATATACATATATATAGGAGTACAACAGAAAACATGGACCAGACACATTTATTACTTATTATGGCTTAATTAACACAGACTGATTAATCATAATGCACATTCACAACTTTATAATTCATATTTCGTCCACGCCTTCATCTTAATGTTTTTTTTATCTCTCTTTTACTTTTACTTGAGCATAAAGTGAAATGTATTGAGCAAGTTTCTTCTAATAGGATTTATTTTTATGAGTATACTATAAATAATATACCTAATGTATAGTATGGCACATGCTTGAATAAAATATAAAAATATTTCTGAAATAACATTTTATAAAATTATACAGCAAAATCATTCGCTTACCACAAATACTCTGGTACCAAACAACCATATAACATAACCAGTCACATGCATAAATATAAAATATATAAAATATGCACGTCCATGGACGATGGACGATGATGTTTTTCATCCAAAAATATTTGAGTGCTTTTATTTTGTTTTATTGTATTGCATATTTAAACTGCGTCTGAATTATGACTTGTACATTTTACAATAAAATTAATTATTATTGATAATTTTTTTTATATGACACATATTACTATATATTTGTACTTTTAAAATAATTAATAACTGAATAATGGCAAAAGGAGAGAGAGAGAGAGAAAGAGTGAGATGGGCAGTTTCGTGAGCCTTGGGAGGACAATGCCATAAAATCATTTCATGCGACATTTTAGCTTGCTAATCTCTTATGTTTCATGTTGTCCATGTTAAATAAATATGCTGTTATACAAGTTGTACATTATATATATATATGTATATTACATGCATGATTCACAGCTAATATTATATATTTATATCAATTTTAACCTTTAAGACCACTCCAAATGTTCAAAACTCAACTAAACTTTGTCATTTACCATTTACATAAATGATGATGATGGAGCTCATTGGTTTCAAATTCAAAATCCACAACTTTAACATCACGTTAAAAAGGGATATAAAAGTACCATCTAGATTTTTATTTGGGATGAGTGTCTATATTCTATATATAAATTATACAGAGTCATGCACAGCTTATGCAAAACTTTATTCAATTCATCCTACACTTTTGATTCTTTGTGCGTTTTATCTGCGTTCTAGTCCATTTAGAAATTCAAACGGGTTCTCCCATTGTAAATTGTAACTGATCTAACATGTAATGTATTATGGATATCAACATTTTTCAGCTGTATGTAGTATGTACATTGTACATGTGTATACTTACATGAACCATATTATGATTTAAAACTTCCTATATTTGTAAGGAAATGAAAAATGCAGCATTACAAATTAGATTTATATGAAATGGCTCTCATATCGCATACAAATTTGAGCTGTCAACTGCCCATATGAATGAGTAAATGTCTCAGATCTCTAAAATGCGTTTCAGTATGCAGAATTTCTGAATGCTCAAACCTCAACAGTCAAAATAAATCATGTGTAAAAGGCTTTACATTCTAAGAACTAATAATAAAAGTACGATGTATAACAAAATCACTCTGTCCATCTATCTACAGTCTAAAGTTGTCAGTAATCAGTCATTTGGAATTTGCCAACACAGAATTCTCATGGTATGAGACATGAGCACAGTTAATGTGATCAGTAAACATTATAAACAGTAAACAAACGATGCATCATCTCCATTTCCCTTTGAAAACATGAAATAACAAATAATAACTGATGACTCACTGATGACAAGGAGTAAACTGACCACGGCGACGTCTTCCCAGTTTTATTCTACACTCTATATACGCTCTACACTGATTTTTAAACAATGTTGTTGATGAGTTAAGAATAGTTAATTATTTTATAGTTTTTATAGCACGTTTATGCATTTATTTAATCATGTCTTTATGATTTCAAATGCACATTTACATAAATAATGCAGAAAAAACATGCATAACTTGTCTTTCTTCTTACAAGTTATTTAGTCAAAGAAGAGTTGATGGAGGAAACAAATGTGGAGACAACAATAATATAAATATATGATGCCACTTTGTATGTGGTCAGTGTCATGTACCAATGCCATCAATTCCCTTGCAAATCTGGCATATGTGCAACAGTTACAAAAATATAATAAAATTATGCATTCAACATTCAACCAATTTTTAAGCAGGTTTGGTTGGTTAGAAAAGTAGTTAGTAGGTTGCGATGCATAAATGGCGTTAAACAACGTTGAATTATTGTGGTTGTCTCTCCACTTCCTCTGTGCATAATAGTTATTTGGATTTACTTTTACGGAAACAACAAACAACAATGATATTTCTAGTTTCTGGATTCTAGATTCTAGAAACCAGCGTTTTTACAAAATCTTTTGACGGATTTTGTTTTTCGGAGGGTAGTTTTTTTTATCTTTTGTGTCTTGTGTTCAGTCTTGCTTTTTATGTCTTTAAAAAAATTAAACGGAACTTTTTTTTTGTACTTTGCCAAACTTCCAAAATATCTCAGATATGTATGAAAAATTTTAAATTCCTTTTGTATTTTATATTATTATGAATTTGATCATGCATAATATACAGATATATACAATTATCGGAATATTGGAATTATCTCGAGTGAATAAACGAGCAGGTATGCTAAATGGTGTGTAATACTGTTAACTGTTAAATATGTGTAAGGAATTTTTATTTGAAACTAATGCCAATTAGTTTAGTCAATTAAATACCACTGCTGCATGATACACGAAATTCTTCGTCTTTATTTTTAACGTGTATGCTTCAAGGTGAAATACATGTGTAATGTGTGTATATATATATATTATATATATGTGTGGTATATATGCATATCTGTAATGATTCCAAGAATGCTGTCCTTTGAGTGATTAGTGATTAGTGATTTCGGTCGTACTCTGTGACTTTTGTGTCTCGTGCATTGTACATTTTCGATTCGATTTCCTACAGTATATTGTGTTATCCATAGTTATTATTGCCATGATGCATCTAGATATTATTATAGACAAGTAAAAAAACTATTTGTTATGTTCCTGCTTTTTACTTACGCTCTAATTATTGATTAATTAACATCTCGTTGTTTCGTTTTTTTTTACTGCTTTTGGATTTTGGAGTTCATAAAAAGTGTGAGGTCGTGCGCAGTGCGTAGAGATTAGTGATAAACTATAAAGATGATGCAATGATAAATGTATTAAAGGATGACACACATAGGTTTTAATTTATTAAGTGTTCAACAAAAGACTAAAAATTCGAACGCTTCCATCTTCATCGGATCTCCTACAGTTTTTTTTGTACTTTTTGTACTTCCATGCGAGAGGCTCTCACTGAGAGCTGAAATAGCTTTTACATGATGCACAAATAATATTACATAACAAAAATAGGAATAGAAATAAGTGCATGCAGAAACGTAATAAAACGAGTACAACAATTAAAACTTAATACTATATGTAAATAACGAAATACTACGTTCAATGTACAATGTACATTGCCCATGGCCCGTGCAAAAGTAAAATCACAATCATGATTTTATGCTGGTCATAATATGCACATTATTATTATTATATGTTTTAATCGGTACTAAAATCATGCATAAGTGATTCAATCTCACGCTGTGCCATTTTACAAAGTTCACACTCGCCAAAATTCCTTGTTGCTGATAAGATTCTTTTTCTTCTTATCAGTTTATGTACACATTTTTAGTGCAGCATTACCAATCATACTCATTTCCATCATAATCACCATAATCGGAATCATAATAATTGTAACGACTAATTAATTAATTCTGCTAATTTTACATTATTTAGTTGTATTTCATTCTAGTCTAAGTTATTTGTACAGATGTATTTACCACACTTAAATTAGCGTAATTTCGTGCGATAAGTAGAGAAGCTAAAATATTTCATTCCTCAACTAATAAAAAGTGTGTCTGGTGTCCAGTGCTCATGTTGAATGTTTTTTAATTTAAACCCAATAAATAGAGACTCCACGGGTAAAAAAAGGATAAGTAAGTAATCAAAGTAAAATAAAACTGACATTTATCTGCATCTATTTTTGAACTTATCAAGTCACAAAGGACAAAGACAGATCTTCAATTCCACACACACACACACACTGTTTGCATAAACTGACATATGTACGGAGCTCATAAGTTTTAATACAGACCAAACATGTACATTTGGTGTGCACTGGATACTGGATCTGGGATCTGCATATCCTGATGTCTGATGTCTGATGTGTGTATGTGTGTGTTTACAAGTAAATTTACATACGGGCAAACGCGTGGTTTACTTTTATCCTTCCTCCTCTCTTTTCCTCTTTGCTCTTGTTTGTCCGTGAGGTCCAGTGACGAGGATAAAAAAAATATAAACAGACCTACCATACATGCATTTATACAGTATACAGTATACAATATCCACAAACACACACTCACAGAAAGCAGACTGTATAATATTACATTATTATGGTCCGTAGACTCAACTCGTTTTCTTTTCCTTCCGCCCTGCTCAATGTCCTTCTCTGTATTACAGTCCCAGGACACGAGGTTAAATAAGCGCGCGGGGAGGTTATGGAAAAAATAACCTCGCGGAGAGGTGGAATAGCCTCCGCGAGGTTATT
>JAQGBH010005609.1:0-14017 GCA_034698265.1 Sminthurinus aureus | reverse complement strand
CGAATATGAGCACTAAAATGATAACTTCGATTTGATGTATCCAAGTGGTTCAAAGCTAAAAGAACCGCTCATACACACTACACGCGTAATATAATATACCCACTAAAATGCATGTAACTATAAGTCTTTTTGTATAAGCAGATGATGAAGATTGTAGTTAAACTTTCGTTTGTTAAAATATTATATAAAAATGCAGAAACAATAACTATTACATGAAGCATACATGATAAATTGTAAACAACAAATGATAACAGAAGGGAAACACTACAGAAAAATGTTTGTAAAACTTTTATCTCAACATTTTGAAAAAAAAAGATTCTTGCTTCCAGCAGTAAACTCATGAACACACAATCATCCTTGAGTCAAATACACGAGATATGAAATTTTTGCAAAAATGAAATTTTGTCAAATTTCTGATTATTTTTCGAAAAATGCAATCAAAATATGAATTTTGAAAGTGTAAAATGGCTCAAAAAATATACTCTACAAATTTATTTTATCGGTGCAAATACATTTTAAAACTGTCATCTCTCTATTTCTAAGTGTGAATAGTTTTTGTAAAAGAAGTTTGAGAATCGATATTTTTTAACCTTGCTAAATGTACTATTTTTTTAGTAACGCCAACGAAAAGAGGATGACATCATCATTCTCTACATACAAGTGCATGTGCAAAGTGCATGAAAATATCAATAAAACATACATAAAAGTACTAAAAGTACATACATGTATCTAGGTATCTAGGTACATTAGTGATTAGTGATAAACACGCAATCAGAAGTAAACCAAACAAAGGACCATCATAAGAGCACAAAGTATAAACTGCTATTTTTCATTGTAAAATCCAATGAGATTTTCAATCATTTGTTATTATTTATGTGGATACCTGCTATACCCTTCTATAGTGAAATATTAAATTGTGATAGAATGTTTATATAGTACTTAAATCAACGTGAGATTTTAAGTATAATATATTTTTGTCAAAATAAGTAAGGAAAATGTCTGGATATCCAAGAGGTCCAAGACAAAATCCCGGTTCGGGTTTTAGAGGTGGAGGAAGAGGGGGAGTAGGAGAAGGTGGTGCTAATCGCCGGCATTATAATAATAATAATAATAACAATCATCATATGAATGCTACTACTGATCGAAGAGAAAGGGGGAATGGAGATCAACCTCAATCTGATGAACCTCCTAAAAAGTATTTTGTTTTACTGAATATTGATACTAATAATTAATAATAAGAATTAGTTATTACAATGAAATATTATGTACTATGTACTACATGTAACAATCACCTTTAAAAGCATTATAAATTGTAGTACTGCATTTTTTTCTATTATCTCTAGGAAATTTGAAGGGCCAGTATTTGGGTTTAAACGTCTATTCAATTTTCTCAACAATGATTCTGCAGATGATGTTATAGCTAATGTACATAGAGGATTAAAAGATTGGGAAATTCTTTTAAGTCAAGATAATATTGCTGCAGAAAAAACGTTGAGGTACATGCTTATTACATTATATGTATTACTAATGAATATAATTATCCTTAATTATGCTATATGTATCAATACTTTTTATTTTTTTTGTATTCTTTTTGTACACTTTAGAAATGGAAGGACGGAAATGTCAGATGATTTACTTTTTCTCATGGTCTGTGTACTTGGAGAGAAAGTATGTTCAGAATCCAGTGTTTTGTCTTCTAAGCAGATCGCAATCGTTAACTCGGCAGTAACAAACCGAAATTTTCAGAACAAAATTACAGAAAAATGTCTTCGATATATATCTGATAATGATGGTGGTGGCTCTAGCAGGCGTCAAAATGGTACCAATGAGTAAGTACCATAGTTTTATGTTCACAGATACATATATAAGTAGTACAACATACAACAGTAGAAAATTCACTAAATACATATTATGTAGGTTTTAGTGTATGACAATATTATTATAATTTGCAATGTAATTTTATAACGGGTATAATACTTTGATTTTTTAGGTTTTATGTGGAGCAAACACCATTTCGTTTTATTCAAAACCTTCATTCTCTCTTTCGTTTTGTTATAACAAAAATGAGAACAACTGCTTTAGATAATTTATCTAAACTTGTTCCAAGCACTCTCGGGGCATTGAATTATCTCATATTTCAAGGTGGTCAGGATTCTGAAGAGTGGAAAAAATTGTTGGACAATTTTAAAGAATTAAAAACTACTATGGACAGTATAAAAAAGGAAGCTGATAGAAAAGTTCAAGAGGAAGAGATAAAAACAAAAAGATGGAAATTTGGATTGACTCCAGATGAAGAAGATGAACAGCATACCATGGAACCACCGGACGATTTTAGAGAAATGGACATTATCCCATCAGTTTCAGAAATCATGAGTAAAAGTGAAACTACTTTTTTGAGGACCAATAAATTACATGGAGCATATAATGATTCAAACCATTATTTGGATGTTCAATTTCGTCTGTTAAGGGAAGATTTTGTGCGTCCACTCAAGGATGGTGTACAAGACTATATGAGGAACAAGTAATTTGTGACATATAAATTAATAAATTATAAACAAAACGTTTATAGTGTACGATGCATGCTTGTTGTTGCTAAAATTTCTTATGCCTTCTCTATTACATTCAAAATGTTATAAATTAAAACTGTACAACATTTTTTAATTGTTGTAGAATTGTCTATTTGTCCAAAGATGCAAAGAAGAAGCCTCCAATTGGTAATGTTCGATTTTATCATAACGTTCATCATGTTGAGGTTAAATTATCGAGGGGTACAATGGTGAACACGATGCAGGTAATCAAAAACATTTTAAAAAACATAAATATTGACTGATTATAATGTATTATTATTATGTAAAAATGTGCAGTTTTATGTTTATATTTATATTATGAACTTCACATGTTATATACGTATTACGCATGTAATGGTTAATTGTAGTAGTAGATTTTATTGATTTTAGGCAAACGCCTCTTCAATATTGTTGTTATACATGTAATATATTATGATATTAAATAGTGGTAAAAGTACTCACTGCATTAAAAAACCCATTAGTAATATAGATGTTAAAAGTTATGTTTGGGAAAAAGCATGTGATTTAGACTATTACAAAAGATATTATAACAAGTTCGTAAAAAATACCACCTCTAGACGAGGGGGGAGTGTAATTGTTGTATAATGTTTTGTGTTTACAATGAATTTTACTGTATTTTATGCACTACGCACTGCAGGAAGTAAATGTTTGTCCCCAAATAATCATTATTAATGAAAACATAATTTTTTTTAGCTGGATCCAAAAAATTACCAAAAAATTAAATGGGACAAATCCAAGAGATTATTAACTGGATCTTTGCTCGTATTTACGTCAGATGATTTTGCTTCAGCTTATTTCGGAATTGTTTATCAAAGAGAAGTGAAAGATTTAGAAAAGGGCATTCTGACGATTCAATGGGAAGGGGGAAGGCAACCCGACTTTTTAAAGGAAAATGAGTTTATGATGGTTGAATGCGAAGTGAGTTTTCTTGTTGGCTATATAAGTCTATACACTGATATCATGTAATATTATGTTTACCATTTATCTTAGTTATCGTAAATCGTATATATTTTGCGAACACTAAGTCTCTTTTACTTCTTTGTAGGTTTATTTTGAAGCATACAGGTACAAAATATCTGAATACGTTGTATATTATTGTATTTCTTGAAATCGTCACAAGTACATGTATTTCATATTATATATAACAAAATATAAAACAGCCTCTATATGTCAAACGCTGTTCTTATTTGTATATAGACATACGCTACAGATACTCAAAGAGCTTCAACTAGAAGATTTTCCTATGGCAAAATTCATTGTTAAAGCTCATGATATCGTTGGTCCACCTCAATACATGTTGGAAAATACGCGTCTGATGAAAGTGGGTCGTTTTGAAGTTTCTGCACTTGAGGATCGGACCTGGCCAAATCCGGAGGATTTAGGATTAGATGAAAAACAATTTAGTGCATACAAAGCATGTCTGACTAAGGTAGTAACTATAAACAAACTTTTTACGTTTTATAATACTTAATAATGATTCGTAATGATCAAAAACAGTGAAGAATAAGCTCCTAAACGGTCATTTCATCTTTATTTTTCTAGGAATTCGTGATTGTTCAAGGGCCACCAGGTGCGTACAGGAAATTCCCAGTTTTTTCTCTTAATAATGACTAAAGGCCTACATCATCTTGTATCACTCTTTTTTTTTGTTTTCACCTAGACGTCGATCTGTAAAATATTATAATATTTTATATTTTATAAAATGTTTCTCTTTTTTAATGTTGGCATTTTGTAGGTACTGGAAAGACATTTTTAGCATTACAAGTTGTGGAAACTTTATTGTTGAATACAGACATATGGAATGGTGATCGACAAGCTGGGCCCATTTTTGTTTGCTGTTACACAAATCATGCTCTAGGTTCGTCCTAAAAAGATTATAATATAATATTATCTGTTTCAAAAATGCTATTATTTTTGAAAGATTATTGATTATTGTAATAAAGGGTGATTTTGTTTTTTGCTGTACATCCTATAGATCAATTTTTGGAGGGGATTCTCAATGTATTTCATAAAATTGGTGAGATGTATTTTCATTTTGTCAGTATTTTTATGTATGCAAGCACTGTTGAATGTTGAACGAGTCTCCTGTTTCTTATCAATAAAAATAGTCTATTTGGTTTTTACATATTCAAGGTCAAAAACCAAGTGTAATCCGGGTAGGAGGCAGAAGTAAATGTCCGGTGTTGGATGAGTATAGTTTGATGCGGCAGCGAAAAGTAGCACAACAATTACAGCAATATGATAGAAACTATGGAAGAATGAAAGCTGAAGCTCATGAACAAGTTCGAACGTCTGAAAATGACAGAGCATCTTTAATGATTGAACTTTTAGCCATGAATAATCTCACAGGTATTTCAGTCGTTGTTTATTATTACTTAATTAAATAGCATACTATTATACGTTTAAACGTATTATAATAGTATGATTTGAAATTTGTAGTACAGAATATTGTATATCGAGGCTTATCTATGCGAAAAGGCCACGTATTAAAGACATGGAACATGGAACATTTCCGTTTTGCATAGATAAGCCTCGATATTGTGTATAGTTACTTTACATAATATACGGTTTATACGTATTATATTAATTGCGAACATTATATATTCATATTTTTATTTTTTTTATTTACAGGCATAGTCGACTTTAATTCTTTGTCCATAATTGATGAATTAATAGATGAAATTCCTACAAAAATTTTAAATGAAGTTAAAAAACCATCCTTCTTTCATCTTGATCATGATTTTGAACATCAGAGCATGCCGGATGAAAATCGATTGAGACAGTGGTTTAAAGTCAATAAAAAATCTGGGACAGATCAACAGGGTAAAAATCCTAATATTAATTTCCAACCAGCACCAGTGCCAGTACCACCCCGAAGACAGCAAGTACAAGCTCTGATGGAATATGAAGATTCTGATGAAGAAGATTATGATTTAGAAGAATTAGAAAGAGACAGAATTGTTGAAGATATATACATGAGAGCTGAAAATGAAACCGTCAACTCGAATGTAGGAGAAAAAATCAAATATTTATATGATAAAGTCAAACGAGAACGTCAACAAGAAATTGACGGATATAAAAGAGAGAGAGATTTTATTCAAAATAATAAGAATGAGCCGTCTAATTCCAAAAGAATAAAAATTGAAGACGTAAATACAAAAATTCGAGAAAATGAACGGTATCTTCAGTTGATTGCTAAAAAAGAATCGTTTGTACAAACTGTCTTTAATGCATATAAAAATAAATCAATTGACCTTCCTGATGTAAAAAGATATTGTGCAGAACCCAAAGATGAGAATGATTTGTTTGAAGCTGAACAACTAGTAAGACCAATGCCAAGATCAAGAGAAGAAAAATGGGCAGTATATTTTTATGTGTTGGAAAGAGCCAAATTTTTGACTGCATTGGAAATCAAGAAAGCTAATGAGCAATTAAATCATGCTCATAGAAACCTTCAGGATGTTTTTAATCATGGAGACGGTATATTACTAGGACGTGCAAAGGTAGTTTAAAAAAAATTATGCATATGTATTTTATCCCTTTGCATTGAGTTTATGCCATATTATAGGTTCAAGTTCAATTTTATGCAAGTGTTAGAATTAATGTTAATACGTTACCTTTTTTTTCACTACAAATAACACAGTTAAGTATAAATTTAAAAGGGTACAAATGGATAAAATTAATAACAGAATCTATATATTCTTTCTATAGATTATTGGATTCACAACAACAGGAGCCAGTAAGTCGAAAAAAATCGAGTATTATTGTTATGCTAGTATACAATATACAATCTTTAAAAGAACAGATTGCCTCTATATCTTTTGAATTTTGTTTTTTTGAACTTTTGTTTTAAAGGTAAATATAATGCATTACTAAGGAAAGCTGCACCGAGGATTGTAATAGTGGAAGAGGCAGCGGAAGTTTTAGAGAGCCATATAGTCACATGTTTGACTAAAAATTGTCAGCATTTAATTTTAATTGGCGATCATCAACAATTGAGACCTTCAACAACAGTCTATGAGCTTGCACGGCAATATCATCTGGATATTAGTTTGTTTGAAGTATGAAACAACAAAGTTTTAAGTACAAAGTAGAATGCATGTATATATTCAATATTCAATATCTATAACATAATTATAGAATGCAAGTTATATCCATGTACAAAGCGTAATAATATTCAATTTTCCGTGGTTATTATATATTACAGAGAATGGTGAATAATAAACTACACTGCTATAAAATCAATCAACAACATCGTATGCGGCCTGAGATAGCATCATTAGTAGTGGATACTATCTATCCTGAACTTTACAATGCTCCAAAGGTACATCTCTATCCTCGTGTCAATGGAGTTTTAACTAATCTATTTTTCATCACACACAATGAAGCAGAATCATCAGTAAGTGACAATATGTTTTGTAGTAATAAGCATAATCATTATCTATTTAAATTTTGAATATAAAAAATTAGAAAAGTTCTTAAGTGTACGATGTAAGAGTGTATAACATATAATGTATTCTAAATTGATGCTTGTTTTCTAGGAATCGGATTCAAAAAGTAAGTCTAATGCCCATGAAGCTAACTTTGTAGCAGCTTTCTCTCGTTATTTGATTCAACAAGGATACAATCCAGAACAGATAACTGTCCTTACAACTTATACTGGACAAATGTTTATGATAAAACAGTGTATGAGAGATATAAATTCTTGTAAGGGGGTTCGCGTTACATGTGTAGATAATTTCCAAGGTACTGGTTATATAATATGTAATCTATAGTCTATAGCTGTCTTTTTTATATTTTATTGTATTATTTGTGTTGATGATTTTCAACATTCAATGTACTGGTAATATATTATGATATTATATGTTATATTTTATATTATTTGCATCTATCTTGTATCTTTTTATCATTTAAAGGAGAGGAAAATGATATCATTCTGCTGTCGTTAGTTCGGAGTAATGAACAAGCCAAAATTGGATTCTTATCCACTGACAATCGAATTTGTGTTGCTGTTAGTCGTGCTAAACATGGATTATACATAATTGGAAATATGGGGAACTTGAAGAAAAATTCCAAAACATGGAAGAAAATTGATGAAAAGTTGAGTAATCGAGATGAAATTGGAACGTCTCTAACAATAGAATGTCAAATCCATGGAACTATTCAAGAGGTCACAAATAATCAAGATTTTCAAAAACTATCACCTGAAGGTAAACAACATGCATTCAAAACTATGAAAAATATTATAAATTATCAATAAATTGTATAAAACGGCCGTAAAATACATTTTTTTAAATATTCAACATTGTAAATGCAAAAACTAAAAAATATAAATATGCTAAAGTAAACTACAAAATAAATTTTTAATGAACATGATATTATACGTTATTTCAGGCGGTTGCCTTGAGCCTTGTGGAATGGTTTTGAAATGTACTCATGTTTGTGGGCAAGTATGTCATATTCAAGATCGAGAACATGCACGTTATAACTGTACAAAACCTTGTCTCAAATCCTGTCCAAGTTTGCACCCATGTAAGCAAAAATGCTTTAAGAAATGCCCACCGTGTCCAGAAAAAGTACTGAAAACTCTACTCTGTGATCATGAGCTTGTGATGCCTTGCCATGAACCCGTCGAGTCTGTAACGTGCTACCAAAAAGTTCAAAGAGTTCTTCCATGCAACCATACCCACGAGTTGGCTTGTTTTGTAAATCCATCGGAATTCAAATGTAAAATCAAGGTTGAAAAAACTTTACCTTGTTCCCATAAGAAAGAAATGGATTGTCATGTTGATCCATCTACTATTTTATGTAAAAAAATTGTGAAAAAAACCCTTCCCTGTACCCATACGACTGAAACTGAGTGCTGGAAGAATGAAGAGAATATTACTTGTCATGCAGAAGTTGTTTATAAATTTACAACTTGCAATCATGAGGTATGTTTAGTTTTCCATTCTTTTGAGATGTACTGCTTAGATTGTGTTTAGTGTTTACATTTGATTGAAATTCATACCGTTTTCTTCTTTTATTTTTTGAAATTGCTATTTTAGATCAAAATGAAATGTGTTAATTCAAAGAAGCCTGGAATCAAATGTCGTACTCCTTGTGATGTCCGCCTGGTTTGTGGCCACGCCTGTAGCATGCAATGTCACACTGAAAGCGACCCTGTATGTGTAACATGTTAATTTTATTAATTAATTTAAGAATTATTTAAATTTGGTTTCACATCTCATGTTTTTTTGTGAACTGAAAGCGTCAACTGTTTTTGTATGAATTTGAAACGTGAAGTTTGGTACATGATTTATTTATGAAATTTTAAATTAAATTACTTATAGGATCATCTTCAGTACGAATGCAAAAAGAAATGTGCCCGAATTTGTGAAAACGGTAACTTTTTCAATGGCTTTTTCAATTGTTTTGAATACTAGAAAATATTCATTATAATATTATGTCGTCATTTATTTATGCAGAGTAATAATAATTAATCCCCTTAATATTTTTTATGAACTGCTAATTAGGTCAACATCGTTGCAGTGTGAATCATCCATGTAGCACGGCTTGTTCTCCTTGCCAAGTATTGGTAAAAAAGACCCTTTCTTGTGGACATGAGGCTCAACTTGAGTGCAAAAGTAAGCCAGAAGACGTAATATGTGAACTTCCATGTACAAGAATAATGGACTGTGGACATCAATGTAAAAATATCTGTCATCAAGCATGTGGCCCATGCAAGGAACCGGTCAACAAGTCTTCAATTACCTGTGCACATGAACAAGTTATGCAGTGTTCTGTTATTTACACCAAGGAACAGTGTAATGTATTAGTTCCAATGAGAGGATCTCAATGTGGTCATGAAGTGGTTGAAGTTCCATGTAGAAAATCTAGAACAAGTAAAGTATATAATATTCTATTTACTGAATACATAAAAGCACAATCAATGAGTTTGCCTTTTTTGGTTCTTGAATAATCGGATGTCCTTTATGTATGTCATTTTTACAGTTACTCCTGAAGAGTGTCTTAAATATTGCTCTTATCCATGTGATAAGCGTTTTGAAGAATGCGAACATTCATGTAAGATGATGAGAAAATACTTCTTTTTATAGTTTACAAAATAAATAATAATGATAATGATGATAATGATTATTATAATTTATAATAATGTATGGAGTAACTTCAGCTCTCAACGGAATTCATAATTTATAATATTTGAGACATTTATTGATGCACAGGTAAGGGTTCTTGTTCAGGATGTCTACAAAATCGAATTCATCGCAAATGTCAGGAATTGTGTGGACGGCAACTCGTCTGTGGACACGTGTAAGGAGCATTTTACAGTTCTTAGTAATTATTTATTATTAATTTAGTACATATATCTGAGTCCATATTTAATAATTTCATGGTAATTCAATCCTTATTGTCAAAACACTTATGACATCATTGTATGAATATGATTTGTAGCTGTGAATTCCCGTGCTCAAAAGTTTGTCCGCCTTGTTTAAAGCCTTGCCAGATGCAATGTGAACACTCAAAATGTAACAGGAAATGCGGTGAACCTTGCTCTGGCTGTGCGGTAAGTAGTCCAATTCAGGGCGTATGATGTTTATGTTCATATTTTAAATTTATCACCGTCAATTGTGCAAAGTATATAATACTTTACATTTTAAAATCTTGTATCTTTTATATATATTCAAAGGAAAAATGTAATTGGAGATGTCCTCATAAAGCATGCACACGACTTTGCTCTGACCCTTGTGATCGCACACCATGCGATGAGCCATGTCCAAAGGTAAAATTTAGAAAAATGTGGATACGTATTTTACACTAAAAGTAAAAAGTAAAAAATGATTTGAGATAAAAGCATTATGAAACTTACTCATACTATTTTGTTTGTGAATAAAAACAGAAACTAGCCTGTGGGCATGAGTGCGTTGGCTTCTGTGGTGAGAAGTGCCCTGACCTTTGCAGAGTGTGCAATCGAACGGAGTTGACCGAATTTTTTCAGCTGGGTAATGAGGATGATGACGATGCTCGATTTGTTTTGCTCGAAGATTGTGGACATACCTTTGAACGGGAATTTATTGACATGTACATGTCAATAAATGTGACCGAAGGCGAAATAGATGCAAAGCGATGCCCTAGATGCAGGTAATTGCATAAGTATCTAAGAAATATAATCACATTTGATTTTATAGCGTATGATTTTTTTAAATGTATGTAACATTGAATTGCCACTGTTTCTATTTCCTTGGATAAAGATTATATGCAATGTTTTGTACATTGTACGTTTTATATTCATAGAGTAATAGTATGTATTTTTGAAAAATCTTTAATACTAATTCATCATTATTATTGTAGGACATTAATTACAAAATCTCGACGTTATGGAAATATCATAAAATCCAAGTTAGAGGATGTGGTCCTTGTAAAGAAAAAGCAATTCACGAATGGAAATTCACAAGAATTGAATCGGAATAAAACTCGTTTGGTCAAAGATATTAAGGACACACATGCTGATTACTACTTTCCTGAAATGAAGAGGTATTTGCTAAATTGCTTGTGTGTAGATGTTCCGAATAGACAGGGAAGTACAAGAACGGTTTATCTTGAGGTAATAAACAAAAATAAATTAAAAATAATTATTAGTATTCATATAAAATATGCAATGTTTTCATACTTATCGTACATGTAATGTATTACAAGTTATTAATTACTAATAAGCAGCATGATGTATGTATGACTTTTATGATCGGAAACATTGTGTATAATATAATATTTTTTGTATGCTTTTAAATAGGTGGATGCTCAAGCATTGGCTAGTTTGAAATTGTTGTATGAACATTTAAAGGAGAGTTTAAAAACAGTTGTAACCGAAGATAAAGATAATTTTGGTAATCCGGTCCCGTTGACAGATTTTTATTTGCAACAGCTCTTGAGGAAATTCAATGATTTGTTTGCAAGGCTAAGACTAAGAAAACTTCCTCTTACAAAGACTGAATGTGAAGATTTTGATCGGGAATTTGATAGATTATTTTACTTGAAACAAATGTATGTACGACGATCTTCTCCAAAATTTACTGATGGCCATCCCAAAGCAGTGCCGATTTATCGCACTCTACAATCAACACTGGAAAAAAGTGTCGTTTATGATCCGGAACAAAAAACACGTGTTCGTCAGTTACTTAAGGTTATTATGATTATTATTATTGCCATTTTACATTTTACTACAACACAATCTACAAAACACATTGAATAAATTGAGCCTTTTAATCTTTCATACTTTTTCATCCATTTTCTTACTTATAGGAGTTGGATAAATCTCTTGCCACTGGCTTGGGCATATCTGACAGAGAAAGGAGAGAAATACTTGCTGCATTCGATTTGGCTGGTGGGCGTTGGTTTAAATGTCCAAATGGTCATGTTTACGTTATTACCGAGTGTGGGGGAGCTATGGAAGAATCATCATGTAATGAGTGTGGAAGTCGGATTGGAGGAGGTCAACATCGTCTTCGTAGTGATAACGCTTTGGCTACTGGTAAGAATAATATTTCCCCATGACTTTATACTATTTTAACTGCTATAATCTAGTGTTTCACTTTAATCTTTAGTATAATGTACAATATACAGTATGGAGTATAAGTTTGAAACTAGCAGCGTGTTTTCCTTTCACGCCGAATTTGCGGGTCGTATGCATAGATGAAGGCTTATTTTTATACGCGTCTAATACACTATTTGTTCTGTGTTCTGTATTTTTTTTACATTCAGAAATGGATGGGGCCACGACACCGCTATACCCCAATATGGTTTAAAAGCTTAATAAAAACGAAAAAAGTACTATATGAAATGACAACTTTAATTTTTCTTTATGCTGAAGAGTATGAAATCATGTGATAGTCATCTATGTTAACTATATAATATTGATGGTGTATTGTGTAGTGTATTTTTCTACTAAGTTTCAGTGATGAACATTGCTTCTTCTTTGAGTATATTTTGAACGTATTACGAGCTTTTTACGGTGTATTTACTATTTACGTATTTTTGTGTGACATAGTATATTTTATATTCCAAACATATAAATTTTAAATCCCGAAGTACCTACTTACTTACTTTTCTTCTATCGGACTATTTGGTTTGCCTTTGCTGTCATTCTAAAGTGATAGCAAGTTCCTATTACATTATAAGGCAAATACAACCATTATTATAAATTATAAAAAATAATAACAATAATTATACTGTATATTTATTCAATTTGCTCAAATGTAGCATCGGATTAATATTGTACGAATTTTTTTGTGCCTCGTAACAATCAGTTATGCGGTGTTCAAGGCAGAACCGTTGAATGAATAAATTATTTTAATTTAAAATTTAATTGACGAGTCCAATATTTCAATCAATGTCTCTCAAAATTACAAAAATTCATCGGTTATTCAAGTTTAGAACAAACAAACTGTTATTTATTCAAATACTTTTTGTGGCATATTTATAGTATTTTTTGAAACGAAAGTACATTTAAAATAATTACATCGCTTATTATACATTATATATTATGTCACATGTGTATGACGTCATTACAGAAAAAATAAGTTAACTAGGTAAATGCAAGGAGTACTAATAATTGATCAAAATTTAGAATTGTAAATACGTCTGGTATTTAACATAATAATAGATTACACAAGAAAACAAACGACTATTTCCCATTTTATGATCTAAATTTCCTTTGTATGCCTACAGTTCTATCAAATAGTTCTGGTTGTAAAAATTCTCCTTTGGTATCAAGAATGTAAAAGAATTTTCGATTTTGAACTTGAAGTGGTATATATGAACTTTGAGCTGTACGAGACCCAACACAAGATACCTGTAAAAGACAAAATAGTAGTTTAGTAGGATAGAATAATAGTAATATAGTAAATAAAATTAGAATTTATATTTACTCGGAAACAGATTTTCAAATACTCTCTACTTACACAGTCTAGGGGTATGTTGTGTATCCTATTTTGACCAAATGGTGTATATGTGACTATTGCTACTTTTTTTAAATCTTTCCGTAGTATGAGATACCGGACAGATCTAAAAAAGTTCAATCAAAGTACAAAATGTAATTTTTTGTAGTTCAAAAATGAAATGGATACAAAGTATATTATTTAAGGGAAGGGTGCTACATTTTCCTTTTGAGTTCACAAATAAAATCGTAGGGATTTCTTTGGAGCCCAAACGGCTGAACGGATCTTAATGATCCATATACCAAATTGTAGGGGATGAATTGGGGATCATCGACAAACTATTGAAAATCCTTCATTCCATCATCTTCAATGTCTTATGTCTTATTTCAATTCCCCATCCGCGGAAAGTTTGTTTATTTGCTTGTTTGTTGTTGATTGTCATTCGTATCCAATGGAAATTATGTACACACGGATGGGGAAATGGGATTTTAACCTCGA
>JAQGBH010005608.1:0-14018 GCA_034698265.1 Sminthurinus aureus | reverse complement strand
GGTTAAATATTTTTTTAACCACGTAAAATTTTCAAATAATGTTTTGATGGGAATAATGCTTAACATGTTGGTAACAATTCTGGTAATCTTAGAATATTGCCCGTTCAAGATATACCAAGAAGTATCAGAAATGTCAAACCATCCAAAAACCATCCATGCCGAGCCTTAGTTTCATTTTTTTTTCGCATGAACGTTTGTTAAAAAAATAATTTGTAATCAAAACCTCGCGATTTCATACAAAATGTGTCCAAACCATTTGACCTGGAACAATGTGACATGACTTTTCTAAAAGCCAGTCGCATTTCCAACAACTTTCTCGTTTGGACCATGGTCAATAAGACCCTGGGTCACCCGCAAATGGGGAATGAAAGGAAAAGAAGCTGCTAGTTTCACACTTATGGACGGTAACTGTACTGTGTGGTGAGGAGTGAGTGAACAAAGACAATCCGAATTCCTGCATATTTCATGCATCAAGCATAAAAAATGATGCTTTAAAAAAACGAGACTTTTATTTACGACGAAGAACTTTTGTAGTACATTTTAGTACTTAATTTTCAAAAACATAAGCAAAAGCAAAAAAAAGACATGTTTTATAGCATATACATCAATATATATACGTAAATCCTAGTTGCGCTCTCATGTTTTATTATATATTCACATTTTCATACAATTTTCATTACAATTAAACAGTTGGTTTAAATCATGTATCTTTTCATGTTGCATTTTTCATCAAAAATCATGCATCACGTCGTGTGTATACTTATATAATAATATTCAATAATACTTTCTACATAAGGAATGTACTTATTTAGCATACAATAAATTGTAAAAAATATTATGATAGAATGATTGTCATAAAATGTAATTAACATCAAGCCTATTACAAAAACAACATATATATAGAGAACGCAGAATATAATCCAGTGCATGTATTAATCGATCTAGATACCTATATCTATACATGTATTATGTATGTCCACTTTTGTCTCTTTACACAGTATATAATATTCGTACGATAAAAAGTATTCAAGTATTTAATTGAGTTTTCAACGAATTTTAAATTCGAGAATTAAAATTAAAACCCCTCTCTTTCTCGAAAGTTTCTCAACAATTTTATTTCTCCCTTCATCAACTGTATACATTTTGTATTATAGAAAACTTGGACTCAAAGATTTTGAAAATAAATTTTCGACATCAAAACATATATGTATTTGCAGTAAGAATGCTAATTATCTTTACACACACGTATATGTAAGCATATATTGATACGAAGCAAATATATAGTAGGATGTATTTTTTACATATTATTATATATATAGAGTGTGCGTGTACATTTAGAGCTGTACATATTTAAGTAAATGTATACATGCATGGATTTTTGGAATCTGTATTATAGATTATATAATAATTAATAATAATATACTATATGCATAAATTCTTTTAATTCAAAAATAAAAACAAAACAAAAAACAAAAAAATGGACGACAACCTATACTGTGTATATATATATCCAAATGCCTATTGCCTATTGACATTGTCTATAGCAAATATGTTTTATATCACGCACATTTTTATATTTTGTAAACATCATGTGTTGTTATGTTTAAGCATATTTTTACACAGACACATCTGCACATATAGAATTTCGATGCGGAAGCCGTGTACACGCTTTTTATATATAATATTTAATATTATATATGAGATGTACTCATACTACTCATATATGTGTAATAATAACAAGGACTTTTACATAAAGTCACTATAAAGTATAAAGTAGCTAAAGTAGTCAAAACAATTTAATTCGGATTATTGCTTTGAATCATTTCTTCCCATTTGCTAATCAGTGCACTTCGCCTGCGTTTTTCAGTTCCAACTCGAGGACTTTGTTCTTGTGGGTGTTGTTGTCTTCGAAGGATGATGGGTGCATCTTCTTGTGTGTTTTGGTGTTCCTCTTCGTCATCTATATTCAAGTTGCTCAAATTTGGAGTTGATTTCCATAGTGATTGACGAGTTTTCTTTAATTCTAAAATAAAAAGGACAATAATATTAGGGAGAAACCCGATGAAATATAAAAATCTATGTAAGCTTACATTTTGGTGTAGGTGTAGACTTTTTCCTTACATTTTTACATAAAAATTTAGCTCTAGTGATGGACTAATTTTTGTGTAGGATAAATGTGATTTTTTTTACAATTGTAAACAGTGTTGTAAACAGAGTAGTAAAAGTAACAAAACATTTCAATAATCATTTGAAATGGTCGTGTGTCATGTGTATATTTTATACCAAGAGACATAAAAAGTTATTTTATTTAGTATATTATATGTATTTTTATATATATACGAATATAGAACATATATATTATACCTTCTTCTCTCTGAACCATTTCCAAAAGCTCATCTTTAATTCTTTTTTCTGTCGGCACATAATTCTTTCTAATCTTTTCTATTGGTTCAGCCTCATCTTGATTTCTTGCTTCATCAGTAACTGCTAGTGGATGTTCTGGCATTTTTTGTGGCGTGTCATCAAATTCAAAATTTGCATTACTGTTGTTATTAGTGGGGGAAATTCCACCGTTATTATTATTATTATTATTATTATTGTCAGCACTTTTATTTGACCAAACTGGTGGCATTGATTTGAAATTTAATTTGGTCATGCTCGAGTACATTATGTAACGTTCAAGGGAATTGAAATTCTTTCCAATTTTGAGACTGTTGAATGTTTGCTGTTGTAATTTTAATTTTGCATTATCAACTGGATGTGTTGATGGATTTGGATTTGAATTTGTGTTGGTATTGTTGATGACATTGCTACTGACATCATTATTAACATTATTATCATTATGATTAGTTGACCCAGATTTTTCAACCTGTGTAATTTTCTTTACTAATTGTGGTTCTTCTTTTTGATTTTGATTTGTTACTGTTGCTGTTACTGGTCGTTTATCTGGTTCTTCTGATGGTCTTTTCTCAGTTTCCAATTGAGAAGGATTTTTCTGTGTTACAGTTTTTTCTGTTTGCTGTTGTTGCTCTAACTCTTTAGCTTGTGACGGTACTAGAGTAGATGATTCTGTCTCAACTACTGACAGTGATTTTACCCTCCCTTGTTCTTTTAATTCTCTTTCACGCTTCAGATTGTCTTCTATCTCTTTCTTCAGTCGGCTTGTTGCAAGCAAGTAACTAATGTCTGACTTTGTGGACTTGGCTGGTACTTGTGATTGTTCTTGCGATATAAATTTGTCATCTACTATTTCTTTCGGTTGTTTTGTAGTGCTGTTTTATGTAAATGGAAAAACAAAATAAACTTAAGATATATAACTAAAGAAAACTTAAAAATTCATAATGTTGAAATAATGCGTTTACCATACATACATACATATATAATACATATAGAACAACACATAATCATATCACATAGTAGTACACATTACTTATTCATTTGTCAGTCGAAAGTTTTATGAGTTATCAACTACATAGGCTCACCTTTGTTCTACTTCTTTTTCCTCGGAGGGTTCATCAAATGGTTTGACTTTGACGGAAAATGGTTTATTAAAAGCAATGTAATGTGTAACATGATTCTCAATTTTCCCTGGTTGCCGGTAACCACTCCCATTTGAAACAACTCGACTGTTGCCAATGAATTTTGCTTGTTGTTGTTGTGGTGGTTGTGGCTGGCTACCCAATTTTGGAAGACCCATGTAATCAGTTCCAAAAGGATTGCTTATGGTTCTTTTCAAACCTTGATGATTGGTATTATTTTGAGTACTAGTCGCTGTCATGATCAAGGAAGTAGCTGGAATGGGAGAAGTGAAACTTCCATCAAAAGAAGTTTCATTATCCACTCCATCATTATCCCCAACATCCACTGCATCATCATCATCATCATCATCATCATCATGGTCTGGATCTGGTGGTAAATGACTTTCTTGACTTTGATGTCCACTGTCAATCAATGTTGGACTCTCTGCCATAAGTTGACCATAAGGACTTGATCCATTTGAAGCCATGTCAAAAGAATCAAATTCAATCGGTTCACTCGTCTCGGATGCGGAGGAATTAGGAAGTCCTTCATCGTGTAGGAGCTCTAAATTCCTTAAATAATCTTCACGAATCTCCTCATTCATCTTGTCAATGATGGTTTGTGGAGACTATAACAAAAATGTAAGGTAAAAAATGTTTGTTTCATCAGCATCAAAATAAAACGTGCAGTATTATGTATTATTCAAGATATTCTAAATAATATCAACCATTGTAAAAAGAAGACGAAAGATATTATAACTTTGATATATTATAATATAGTATATTGGATGCGTCATCAACACAACTCTGTTACTTGGTAGTTTTTCATCAAAGATATCTTGCAAAACAAAAGTATATGCAGAAACAATAAAAATGTATCATTTTTCTCACCGCTACGCCAAAGTTGCTCCTGGCAAATTGAGACGCTGCATTTGATTCCCTCATTTTACTCTCCCAGTAATTCTTGATTGCTGGCTTATTCTCAATAATTGACTCCTCGTCTATAAACTCGTCTAATTGGGCCAAATCAAATACAAAAAATTACTTTAGAATTTAACAAAGTATACATAAAAAATACATTTCACACAATACGATACCACACATCACACATACAGCATATATTATGTACATCACACACATGAATCATGAAACATGATACTATATAACACAATATAAAGGGCAAAACAATGGATAATCTTGTTTTTTGTTTCACACTTAATCATCATTCTAAATTCTAAATCGGAAATCCAATTTCCAAGTGCATTTATGAGTAGTGTATGGTGTATCTATTTTTTTGTACGAATGAACAGACGGTGCATGCAAATATACACAATATTTTGTTTATTAGTTATTTTTAAGAAGTACATGTAACATGTACACGTAAGAGGAATGCACGTAGCTCATATAAGTAAAGTAGGAGATAGAATGTACGTAGTACGTATGTAATTGTGTGACCTGTAATGCGATTTGTAGAATTTATTTTGCATGAACAAAAAGGAGGAAACGTACGGAAAGAAACCCTACAACTATAAACTAACTATAACACAAATTGGCAGTCCTCTTTGATGTTTATTATGTCTAAAAAATTAAACCTTAAAATAAACCCTTCATGGCAAACTTACAACATGATGTATATATACCCATCTACGTGTGTGTCTCTACACGTTGCACTTAAATCAGTTGAAGCCATACAAAAACGTATTAATAAACTAGAAATGTGCCTGAATACTGACTTGTGAGCACACATCACACAAATATAAATATATATACGAAACATATACGGAGTAAACCAAAAAGAAAAGAAAAGAAATTCAATCCAGCACAATTCATTTCACGTTTCACACCACATCTTAAACGTGATTAAAAAATGGTATGAAAAGTCTATAGAGTCTAAAACTCCGTAATTTCATCAAGACCTGCTTTTTCAATTTTAAAATGTTAATTCAATTATTAGTCATAAAATGACATACATAATGTAAAATGGGATTTCTTGCTTGCTAAAAAAGGTTTCATGGCTCACATCTCACACATCACACACACCGGCACCATTTTACATAATAATAGTCTCAAGTCTCCATGCTCGAACATCACGTAAACTACGAATTTCTTTATTGTACTTTTGCTAGTGTGTTTTGCTATGCATCTTGTAAAAAGTTAAGAAAATTTAGTAGAGTAGTCTTACGATTTTTTTGTAAGTACATACACTGAACAAAATATTGCCAGTCTTAGGTCACAATTACATATTTTTTCTCAAGTACAAAACACATGCATAATGTACAGTATAAGCACTTTTTTCATTGTAAAAAATATTCTTCTTTTTTCATTTTCTAGCTATCAGCTATCATCAGACATTATAGACATGTATAGTGTATAGTGTGCTGATTTTATACATTTGGTCAAGGTCTCCTCTAAACTGTAATATTTTTTTGACGAGACAAAAGTTATGATTTTGAAAAGAGAGAGAGAAAGAAGTGGATAGAGAGGGAAAAAAGAGATTTTATCTACAATCTATGATCTATGTCGACAAAACTTTCATTTAATGTACAAGAAATGTCCTAATTCCTAATTATTGATACATCATTGCCATCCACAAAATTCAACTGTTGATTGATAAATGCTGGCAAATGACGATTGGCATACCGCAGACGATATTGGTAAAGAAACTGAGGGGATAATGAAACTTACAAGTTCTCTCTTTGTAATAGATGTATATTATGTACTTGGTGTTACTTTTTGCAACTCTTTTGTGTCTTTCAGCGTGATATTTTTTCAAAGTGAAAACTTTAAGTAAATATTGACAAAAACTCTTGTACTTAAGAACAAAAAGTATACAAGTCGCACTGCACAGACAATAAAGAGCCCGATACATTTTTTATGACTGTGAACCACAATAGGCTATCGTCATTAAATAAATAATAACAAAAGTATGTACATGTGCATTATTTTGTCAATATTTGACTAGCATAGGTGCAAAAATACACAACCAACCACCAACCACATACTTAATGTACCTATGCAAATAATACAATACAACCTGTATTATGTTTTATATTTTCAAAGAATTTTTATCTATATTTATGTATAGAGACAAATATGACAAAACACAAGACACAAGACACAATACTAATACAAAATGCACCTCTCATTTTGAAAGGATTCCGTGGTATCTCTCTTGGTCTATAAGTAAGTACTTCCTGATTCCTGCTCCTGATCTTTCTGCTTCTTTTTCTTCTTGTTATGTTCGTGTTTCTTGGGCAATTATTTGAGTTTAATTCACGACGAAATCACGTATCAACCACCGTTTTGAGTTGCTCTTAATTTCATACGAGTGTATATTGTGCACTGTGTATTGTGTATGTAGTGTTATACTTTTTCATTTATTGCACAGGAAGTTTAGTTGAGAGTTGAGATTTGAGATCCAATATTTTCTGTCACAGAACAAAATTCACCATTTTTACACAATAGTCAAGTGAGAAACTCGTCGGAAAAAGGTAAAGAAAAAGAACAGCTGGATGGTTTCAATATAAAATACAATAATTATTCAAACTGGGAAGAAAATTTTGTCACTGTTCATGGGAAGGGATTCGGATCGACGCCAGCCAGCAACAGGACAGAAAATAAGCCGAAAGCACTCAAACAAATCCGAAGGACACAGACACATGTACAATGTACAGCAATACACATTCAATTAGAATGGCACATCAAATCTAATCAGTACTTTTTATCAGTCTCCACGTACTCACGAGTTTTTAATTTTGCAGGTAAACCTCGAAAAGTGTCTCATACAAACATCCATTTGTCCCTACTGCACATTTTACAAATACAAGTTACAAAAGTACATTTATTTTTTTTAGCACAAAAACAGACTCAACCAGGTACAATGTACAATGTGCATATATGTACCTTGTACAAGATGCCAGAGTCTTTGTGCTATGTCAGTTTATTAATATTGTCTCAATTACTTTTGCAACAGACAGGCAGTATTAGGATTTTCAAAACAGGTAGAAGATGTACTGTATACTGTATACTGGCATACTGTATAGTCTGTAGTGTACAGTGTGAAGATCGAGGTGCTACAAAATTATTTATACGATACAAATTTTGAACCGAACAAGAACAAATGAACACACGCATAATATGTACATTACATATATTCAAAATCCTGCAGCAAAGACTGAATGACACATGAAGGATTCTCTCTTACTGATAGACAAAATATCAAAATCCTTATCTTATCTACAAACACATCGGTAATCATTTAATAAAAGTCGAGTCCAACGAACAAAATTTTATCTTGCCACTTCCCTAGCCACCATTCACTAATGGTTTACATGTTGTATGTTATATGTAACATCCGATAAACCAAGTCAAGTCAAGCGGCAAACCATGTTATCCAATATCCAATTTACATATTTTTATACATTCACCAACCAATTGTAAAAAATTGTCATGTTAATGACAAAATAAATAAAATATTGCACATTGTAAATAGTAAATATGTAAGGAGAAAAATTAACTGATTAAATCAGCTGCTGTTCGTTTATATACATGTAAATTGCAGACGGAGATAAATTATGTATTTCATACAAAGGAATAAATACTATGTACACAATACACAATACACAACGAAACAAAACCAAACAAAATTCACCATGAACTAATAAAAACGCGTATGAAGAAGACACAAGTAGGAAAATGCTTCGGAAAGCTCAAGCAAAAAATCAACACAAATGTGGATGAAAAAGAACGAAACGATACTACCAGTTCACTTAAAGATGCATGTTGCCTGTCTGTTGTATGTACAATCAAAAATAAATAATGGTAAACTGAAAACTGATATTCAGTGACTCAAAGGGGAATCACAAATCAAGTCAAATCAAGCTGACACTGAGTCCTAAATCTTGAGCATTGCTTCCAATAAGCATACCTAATAATAACAGTAAATGAATCAGCTTGTGTAAACTGTACACCGCACACCACACGTGAAGTTTAAATTCACCAGGAATTTTTTTCCATCTCTTACGAGTAGCACTTGTCAAGTAGATTCACACATCATACATGTAGATCAAATTTTTTTTCAGACTCTTCTATTTTGAAATGCCTACTCTGTGTACAGTTACACCATCAGCTATAAACTATAAAGTTGTGCTACTGTTTATTTAAGTATCTGAATTTGTAATTTAACAAGGTATAAAAGATGGTGAATGGTAAACTTCATGAAGGAAAAAACGTAAAAAATTGTCCTGTAATCAGTAATTTACAATAAAAATTGATAAAATTACACACACAGAGAAATACACACGGAAATATACACACCTATAAATAATTCAAGTATTGAATATTGAATATTTTATTTCTCGACCACTGATGGAGTTTTCATCTCATCAAGATAACTGTCTTATTTTAGATTTATAAAAAATGAGGCACCCTTAACTTTTGAATGAATGAACAAGTAGAACCCAAACATGTACAATACACATTGCATATACTATTTATCACAGGTAACAGGTATTCAATTCATAAAAAATTCTAATACACACAACACACACTACATACATATTTGTACAGTTTTGACAGTGACAGTACAATGTTGAATTGACAGTTTTAAAATAAATTTTGAGACCTGATTAGTCAAACAACGTAGCTATTTAGGATTTAGTCAGCTCGTTCTGAGTCAAGTCAAGGCAATTCAAGTAGCACCAAAATGCATGGTCATGACAATCATAAATCGTATGTATGATAGACATTATTATTGGTAAAAATGTAGATTTGATAAATGTGAATTGTAAAGATTGCATTTGTCTTCCAATCCAAAATTGAATATGACAAATAGTACAAAAAGTTTGTATAATATCCCTCTCACGAATTAACTTGTCTATCAGTAGTTAGAAATCCTGAAATGTTTGTTGTTTGTGAATGTGCATTTGTATACATAATACATAATAACTAATATATTTAAGTCTTAAACTTTGTACTGACAATCGGCAATTGGTACTCAGTAATCAGTTATGACTTATGTCTGAAAGCCCAAAGTCAAAATAGGAAGTGCGTTTGATAGTAATAAATATGGAGAAAAAATGATACAGACAGGCGATACCTAACCAAAGTTTACACTATGTACACTGTACACTGTACAGACAGTGTAAGTACAATAATTGTCATTATGATTTCGATTTCTACGAGATACTTTATCCACCATTTATAATAAGTTCCTAATAAGCTGTATATTACAGCACAACAACCGTCAGCAGTTAACAAGGGAAAAAACAAAGTTATTTATTTTAACACACTAGAAAAATACAGACACATAAAATGCACAACGCATTATTATACTTGATACACTCAACACTAGACACTCAACACTCTACGTTGCAATAAAAATAATAAAATAGAAATCAAAGAATCGGACGTCTCCGCTCAATTTTTTTCTTCAAGTAAATAAGTACTACCCATTACACATATTTCATTTTGCTCAAAGCAAATATGGGAAATTATATATTGTTGGTCGTGAGTCGTGAGAAAAGAAACTAAGCTAAGCTAAGCTAAACTAAACTATCAGAACCAGAACAGCAAGGAGAGAGAGAGAGATAGAAAGAAAGAAAGAAAAAATGATTGTAAAGACTCACTGTAAGTGTACAAGTAAGAGTCAAAGAGCCTTAAGGACATTTTCTTTCAAAGACACAGAAAACAGAAAAATGAAAGACGCTGATTACTCGTGGTTCTTTGGTTCTTGATTCTAGATTCCTCTCTAAATTGCCAATCAACAGCATCACACTAATCGTATATTGCAGATACATTGTCAATTGTGTCTATATAAATTTCATGTTCCTCGATGAACTTTTAACAGTAATATCTTACGACTTACGCCTTATGACAATATTGGAATCTACTCACAAAAAGTTGTCAGAAGGTTTAGACACAGAAAGTTTAATTTTTTCCGAATTCTGTGTCTATTTTTAAGTACATATATTTCCTAGTTTCTATGAATAAAAAGAAGAAAACAAGCTGATTTCCTATGCATTCTAAATTGTGCATTGTATATTGTACACAATACAGATATATATGCAACTGCCAATGTAAATTGTGCATTGCAGGTTTGATTCTATTTTTTCAAACATAAAACTGCAGTTGTTTCTTTTTTCCCCTTACCCTTATGTCTCGTCTCCTCAGAATGGTTAAACAATAAAACTAAAGTTGCGACAGTTCACAATTCACAATGAGAGGAATTCCAAATTCCAAGGCATAAATAAATAAACACAATTTATACTGATTGACTGTTTTGTGACTTTGCGGAATCTTGTCTTTATATTCTGAATTCTGACTGCAAGATGACTGAACTGCACAAGAAGTTAAAACTGAAGAAGACGGAGAAGAAGAATGAACTGTATTAGATGCAAATTTAAAGAATTTAGTAACACTTAACGACACTTTTGTCTGACTGACTGTCTGCTCTCTACTCTCTAGCTATCTATTCTGTAGGTGTACATATTATGTATACATTTGTACACTGCCCGATACAAAAAAAGATGTAGTATGAATAGAATGATGATGATGGTGATGACTTTTGTCTATTTTGTTTTACTTTTTTCCCCTAATTTCTATTCAAATGATTGTTGAGTCCTCTTCTTCTTCTTGTGCAAAGTCCCAACTTTGTCATGTAAAGTTTATTCACTATTCACTTTACAGTTTCTATACTGTCTACTGTCTACCCTCTACAACTATATCCTATATCTATATTACATGCAGATTGTAGTTGTAGGCATGCACACACACATGAGATTGGCTTACTGTCCAAATAGGGAGCAGAATACAAAATACTGTACATTGTTTGTTTGTTTTAATGTAAACAGTAGAAATAGCCGTAATCATGTACTATGTACTGTGTATTCCGTACTAGATACTAGTAACCTATTCGTATACAATTTAAAAATGTACAAGATGAGACAGTATTCATAATGTAATGTATATAAAAACTACAAACTACCTGACTTCATTTTGTATATCCTCTGCTTGTTATAATTCTTGGTGGTGGTTTTTTTTCTGTTGTTGTTGTTGTTCTCGTGTCTGAGTTGGTTTAAATTAGAATCAGAAATTAGTCTTCCTCTTTTCCTTCTCTTTGGATTTTTTTTGGTCCTTCCCAAATAAATGTCTAACGGTAACGGTCAAGTTAAGTCAAAATTAGGGAGACCACACATCACATGCTCATGGACGTGCACATGCTTAACTACTACGTAACTGCACTGCACTGCACTGAACTACACTACACGCACTTGGAAAATTCAATAATAATTGATAATTATAAATAGAATACACACACTAATGACCTAAAAGAGGTAGACACGTAATGCATAATGTCTTGTAATTTGTAACAGGTAGTAAGTAGTAAGTAGCAATATTATGTATTGTGTATTATAAAGTAAGGAGAGGTCAGACACAAGAGAACCACTGGCATGTAATAAAAGTGAGGAACTGGGGATAACTGAAAATATCTACGAATCCAAAATCCTGAAACTAGAATCCAAAATCTATTTACACTCTACACTCTACACTCAAAAACTGTACAAGGGTGCACGTGAACTTGTCCGTGTGTGTCTGTGGATTATTAATATGGTACAGCGAGGAAGACGACAATGACAATTACAAGACAAGGAGAATGAGAACGAAGCCCGTCAAAAGATTTCGTACTTACATGCTAAAATCAAAACAGAGACTAAACTAAAATGTGTTGTGAGCATAGAGCATAAGTAAAGGTAAAGGTAGTTTGCAAGCAAGAAAGAGAGAGTACCTGTGTTCTGTGTACTATGTACTTTGTACATCATCATCACATGTACGATGCACTCCAACATCCATCCATCGTATTATTATTACATTTCACTTGGTCGGCATTCTCAATCGTCTCTTAGCTCTTTGCTCTCAGTCAGCTCATTCTTGAGCCTCAAGCCTCAAGCCTCGAGAGTTGAGACTTGAGAATTGAGAGTCGAGCTGTTGGTTGGTGGTTTTGTTATTTCTTATGCATTACATATACATGTGTATCTACGTACGTATGCTTCTCCAAAGATCATCATTACACACTACACATAGTATGAATAGAGTAAGTATAGAGTAGAGTGTAGTGTACGGATAGAATTGAGCAGAAAGAGCAGAGAAAGACAAAAATTAGCCCTCATCATGAATCCCAAGTTAAGTTTAGCTGAGTTAAGTTCATGCAGTCAGTGAAGCCAACCGAGAGCTTTAGCATCATACACCAAGTCTTTTTTGACTTTGGCCTACATTTTTTGGACTTTTTCAGAGTATCTGTGTAGTGTGTAGTGTGTAGTGTGTAAAATAATGTGTATTATTGCATATTATTGTACATATTCAAATGCTACTATTATATTATCATAATCATTATTACTATTACTATTATTATATGACAACGACTCTCTATATGATTCTATATTCAACCTAGTACGTAGTAAGTAGTAATATTATTATTATTATTTGCACTTTACATGTTTTAATTCTGACACTGGCCCTCATCTAACAAACACACTGCTGTGCTCTGCTCTTTTCCGCTGTTAGATATCAAAGCAGATACGGTCCTTTTGAATTATTCCATGTCGTAGGTCTTTTTAACATCATTTTACCATTATTTTTCATGTTCACCATGAACCATGAATCATGAATCATGATCAGAAATCAGTAACAATACGGTGGAATGGGAAAGATAGAAATAGCAAATCAAAAATCACACTGCAAGCATCCACAATGCACATATCTGTGAACTGTGAACAGTGCATAGTGTACAAGTGTATAAATGTACAAATTCAATAGCAATATTTTACTGCTGAAACTGAGATGTATTATACATGTTACATCTCAGTTACCAGTTACGTGTAAATGTACCATATGCAAAATTCAAAATGATATTGTTGAATGTACGAATGGAGAATGGAGAATGGAGGATGCAATGACGACGAGGTGGTATCATAAAAGTTTTTCTTACAGGTTTCACACCATCAAAATACCAGCAAATACCACTTTACTCGTTTCAAATAATTATGTATTATAAATTATAAATTACAAGTGACAGCAGAGGAGAGGATATTTCTGTATTTTCAGAGGATTGACAATTGTCATAACTTTTCATTACAAACGCTTGCTCTTTGCTTACTACGTATTACGTACTAATGTATCGTACATCGTACATCGCACCTCGTATCGTGTTGATTGTTGATGTTTGTATATTTTTACCTCAACCAGACAAAAAAAAGTTTCTCCCACTTTTTCTGACCACTTCCATTCTTCCCAAAATCCTTTTCCTTTTCCCCCTTCTTTCTGTGTTTCTGTCGCTAACTCCAAACTCTAACGTTTCTATTGCTGTCTCATCCATTGTGTATGCACTGCAAATATACATATGTAATATGTAATAATAGGTAATAGTTGTGTGTAGTGTGTAGTATGCAGGCGACTGATGATGATGTATTGACAAGAGGCGACTGAACGAAGGGTGACGACGAC